>CM071869.1:38530539-38565302 GCA_036759665.1 Gynandropsis gynandra
GGTCGAAATTCTTCAGCCTGAATGTGACACCCATCATGGACTCCCATCCTATGGGATATGGTCTGCATTTCAATCCGGAAATTAGTGCGTGTTCCACTATAGAGTACCGGATGGGAATGTCGTTTATGACGAACCACAACTCTGTATTGTCCCGTATAATCACGGAGTGATTTAGTAGTACAGACATTTGAACCTTCGTCAATGTGGGGTCACATTGTAAGTGGAATAAATTCCTAAATTGTGACTCCTTCTCGAAGTAATGCAACTCGTGTTCATTTAAGATTCCTCTCAGTGTCCTTATTGTCTCGTGAGGATAACACTTCGTGGTGATCTTTGGAATTCTGTCCATGTGCTTGAATTCATACACAAATTTCGACTTTGGTGCCACGTGCAAAATGACCAATTACGAATACATTATACTTCTACTGACCTAAGCGACCCATGCGACTCAATCGACCCATGCGACGCAACCGACCCGTGCGACCCTTAACCGACGTGTGCGACCCATGCGACTCAAACGACCCTCAGACACTCCGCGACACTCAACCGACCCACGCCCCTCAAACGACCATTGCGACCCATCCCACTCACTAAGACAACCGACTCACTTAATCGAATATGGTCATGCAACTCCTACGACCCTTACTACTCAACCGACTCACTGAGTCGAAGATGTTCATGCAACTCCTGCGACCCTTGCGACCTAACCGACTCACTGACACTGACACTCACCCGTTTCAAATCAATAAACTGAGTCCAAGATGGTCATGAAACTACTGCGACCCTTGCTACTCAACCGACTCACGGAGTCAAAGATGTTCATGCAACTCCTGCGACCCTTGCGACCTAACCGACTCACTGACACTGACACTCACCCATTTCAAATCAATAAACCATTTTGTGACTCGAAAGCTTGCAAAACCCTAGAAATCGAACTACTTACACTTATTGACGCCATTGAAGATTGACTCGTGCTCTCTTTGCCAGTGATGCTGCTGATTCTAGCCATTTTCCTTCTCGCCAACTTCAAATCGATCCCTCTCAAGTTCGACATCACTTATTTCTTTCTTGCTATCAACTTTTAAACAGGTTTCACGGCGAAAAACTGTTCGGCTTTCTCGTTTTCGGCATTTTTTCACGTCGCAAAACTGCCGAACTTCCATTTTTCCACGTTCGAACATTAAAGGCAAATTTGTCTTTTCTTCAGTTTTTTTTTCGGATTTAATAATTATTTTGGAGAAGGGTATTTTTGAAGTGGTTTAGTCCTATAAGGGTATTTCTGATATTCCGCCTCCATAAAATCATGTAGCCTTCTGTCCTCACCTTTTGCGTCGGATTCACGTTATCGATTAACTTGGAAAAATAATCTTGGATTTTTAAAACATTTTTCCCACACATATGTGGTATTAGATTTATAATTATTTACCACAGTAGTATGCGAAAACATTTAAAATATAATAAATCAAATATTTGTAATATGCTACATTTGATTTGGATATTAGATTTTATTATTTGATATGATATTTGCTTTTAATATCGTATCGATGAGCATCAAGAATGGATGGAAAAATACTGGCAATGCATATTATGACGAGAGCTATGAAATCTATGATGACATGATGTTCTTATTGGTGATAACATTTTTGGGAATCTTTTGTAAATGCAATTAAATTAGGAAAAAATGGCGCACAAATGAAATTACAGTTTTGGTTCTGTAATTTGTTGATTTTATTACAGTTGGAATAAAATTTATTAGGTTATTTTCCTATCCACTTGTAAATTTACATGTTGCATATAAAACTTTTAAAACCATTTTTTCTCGAAGAAAAAAACTAAAGTGAAAATTACAGATACTCTCATTTATTTTGTTTAAAAACAAATTTTTTTTATTTGTATAATAATATTAATTTCTAATAGCTAAGAAATATATAGATCATACAAGGATAAACAGTTCAAGGTTTATCCAAGTTCCAACCATTAAATGAGAGGCTAATGTATATATGTGTGTGTATTATATAGAAAATGGTGGAATCGCCCTTTGGTTGAACTATAAACGACATTTTTTCGAGGGGACAAGAGAAGCATGCCTCATTTGAGAGGTCTATATCCAGAATTTAATTCACTATAAATATTTAATTTTTCTTATAAATATTTGTACTCTTAATAATAAAACAAAAATTAATCAAAAGCAATTTTGGCTTTTACTCTCTAACAGAAGATGTTGGATTTGGAGTCGTCTTTTCAAACTCCGATATCTAACGCATAGTTATTTGTAGTGACGTCAAAAGTTGTCAAGTTCTATTTGTTTTAATGGCATTTGGATCCAGTGGACATTTTATCATGATTTGTGAAAGTCGAGGGTTTCGGCTCTTAAGGGTCCCAACTAGTGTTCGGATTGTGGGTGGAATATGTTCCCTCCATGCCTCAAATTTGTCATCAAATGCGCGTTGATCCTTGTGGCCTCTATCTATTTTGTAATTGATAAAATATCTCTCCCTAATCATTTGGATGGATCGGATGTTTACGTTTGGTCTCCTGTGCATGATTGTACTGTTGTGTTATATTATATGAGTTATGTATTTCTATATATGATTTTAGACAATCCTAAAAAATTTCTAATCTAGTTTTTTTTTTGCTTAGATAGATCTATACTTGTATTTTGACATGATATAGTATAGTTCGTCTCAATTTGAATATTTCAATGTTGATTCTTCGATAGTTATGTTATGATCTATGATCGAATCTAGACATGAGACAGAATGTTATGTTGTATATTGTCCCATCAAATTTGTTAGTGCATGAGAATTTCATTTTTATGATATTTTCATTTTATTGAGATTTCTTTTATTGTGTGATAATACATAGTTTCCATTTTTTTATCTAGATTCAATATTGTGATATTTTCATTATGTATATTTTTTTATCACTATTAATATTTCCAATTGTATTAGATATTTGTAAATTTAGAAACATTTACAAGATATTCGGAAGGAGAAAATCAAACAACATAACAATTCTATGGAAAGAAAATCAAAGAGAAATTTGGAAATGAGCTTAGTATTAAATGGAAGAAGTGGATGCGCGTCCAACCCACTTTCTCAATTATATTGGTGCACCAAAATTCAATAATAAGAGAGGAGAGTGAGCAAAGTATTTTTGTGTTCGTTTGAGAGCATTCAAGAGGAGTATTTATAACATAAGACTTAAACTATAAAATTTTGGAGGATAATGGGCGAGTGATTCGAGTGAAAGTCATTCGGAAACTTAGGATTATTGTGAGAATAATTCTAGGCAAGTCACACAAAGGTTTGTGTGGTGTTTTGCTTGTAGTTTGCTTTGAAGATGGGTATTGTACTCAAGGGAAGTGTCTGAGTCGTATAATCAATGTATACTAAAAAAAACCGAGTTATACCTGGTGATAGTTTGAAGTCTGAATAAATCAGTGTTTCAGCATTGTGTTACGAGAACATCACGGGAAATCATTGTATTTTTACTCTCTAAATTTTCAATTGGTATAAGAGATTGCAATAGATCAAAGGAGTTAAACTCTTACATCAGTGAAATATTTAAGCGATGAACAAAACACGAGATATCTACTCGTATTGTAAACCAGTAATGCTAAACTCATCCAACTATAGATATTAAAAATATGAGATGAAGGCAAACATTCGTGAAATTGATGAAGATGCTTAGGAAGTGTCATGTATGAGTGCAATCCTGCAATGGTGATTGATAAACATGGAGATAAGAATGAGAAGTCACTGGAACAATGGACACCAACCGAAAAGAGACTCTCCACTTACAATGCAAAAGCATTGGATGCCATATTTCCTCCAGTTGATGTGGACGAATCCAAGCAAATACAAGGATGTGAATCTGATAAGGAGGCTGGTGAAACGCTTTTGACAATATATGAAGGTACTCCAAGTGTGAGAGAACAAGACTAAATATTCTTGAGCACCAATTTGAGAAGCTTGAAATGGGATAAAATGAGAATGTAAATGAATTTAGTGGAAGACTCAATATGCTTACAAATGAAGTACATGTGCTTGGCCAATCATATGAAGAGAAGAAGCTGGTAAAGGAACTTTATCTTTATCTTCCTTAAAGATTTTTTGTTTAAAAGGCTGCCATTAATATGAATCTTAACACCGATATAATAAACTTCAAGGAGATTATGGAAATTCTTTCGGTATATGAGATGAAGATACAACTGGAACAAGGGTTTACCAGCAAAGAAAACGACCAAGGAATATCTTTATGAGCTATTGGAAAAAGGATCTAGAATTGAGGAAGTAGCGAAAGATGTGTCTCTCTTGGTGAAAAATTTCAATAAGTTTCTGAAGAAATCTGAGGTGTACCTCAATCTTCTAAGGCATATCTAGAGAAAATAGGAAAATTAGGAATACAATTCCATGATTGCAAAGGAAATGAGCATATAAAAAAATGAGCACCCTAGTGTTCAGAAAAGAGAATTCATGTTGAAGACCTTAAGCGCAAAAAAAAAAAAAAAAAAAAAAAAAAAACAAAAAAAATAAAAAAAATCAAATATCAAGAATTTAGGCACACACAAAATGATTGTGGAAACAATCAAAGATGATCCAAAAAACCATTCCCCATTTAAGAAGAAACATAGTCAGATTTAGAAAAGAAAGCAATGACGAAGAGATGTCGAACTATATAACATTCATTGGAATTGTTGACCTCGATGATGAAAGAGGAAACACATATGAAGAAAATAATGATGATGACCTCACCATAAAAGAGATATATGGAAAATACATCACGATGAACAAACTCAACATCGAGATTCTCAAAAAAAATTAAGAAAATACATTCACAATTACAACATAATAATAGAATCAAGATTTGTAATAGAGTTAGATTCAAGAATATGTTTTGTGTTTGTTGTAAGCGGAAATCAAGGACACCAATCTCCAAACAAATTCATTATTATTCCATGAAGGTTTCTATACATTTACCTTGGTTTATATAGACCCAAGTTTGGCAACTCATACTTGTCCTATGACAATGTCTACATTAGTTCAAGAAAAAAAAATATAACAGAAAAAAAATTACAAGTATTTAATAGTGTCTGAAGTACACTTGCTAACACTCATCTCTTCCTTGGTCCTTGGTCCCTTGATTTCATCAGCATTATCCCCTTCTTCTTGTCTTCATTCTTGCAAGGGGTATTAGGAGTTTATCAATACCTCCCCCTTGAACATACACCTTGTCCTCAAGGTTGAGATCTGGAGACCTTGTCATTAAATCTACCATTGGTTCTCATGTAGCATCATGCTTTACCAGTCCAACCCACCGTACTAAAAGGCCATTCTAGTGTGTTAGGGTCTTCCTCCATACTTCCAAAATCACCTTAGGTTCCAGATTTGTTCATAAGGATTCGACCACATTTTTCGGTAATTAATGTTTTTCCTCTATTCCCACTCCTTCCTTAACTTATGAAATATGGAAAACTGGTATATTAAAGATCGTTTAGGTAAATCCAGTTTGTATTCCATCTTTCCAACTCTTTGAACTACTCATACGGTCCATAATATCTAGCAACTAACTTCATATTTGGGCGAGTAACCAAAGTGTTTTGTCTGTAAGGTCTAAGCTTCAAATATACCCAACTCCCAACCTTGAACTCCAATTCATTGTATTTATTATAAACTTGATTCTTCATTCTCTATTGAGCCTTGTTCATGTTATCCTTAACAACTTCAAGAACTTCCTTTCTTTCCCTTAGTAATTCCTCGAAACTCTTGTCAAAGGTTGGAACTTGAAAAAAACTAATCAACCTTGGGGTTCCTTCCATAAAAAAAGACAATGAAAGGTGTAGTTAGAGATTTCTATTATGCATATTTTTCATTACTATTGATATTTTATAATTGTGTTAGATATTTTATAGATTTAGAAACATTCACAAGATATTTGAAATTATTCTAAAAGAAGAAAATCAAGTAACTTAACAATTCAATAGAAAGAAAATTAAGGAGAAATTTGGAAAGGAGCTTAGTATTACACTACAAAAAACAGTCCATTTACAACGGTCAATCCGTTGAAAATGACTTATTTTTCCGTTGGACATGATCATTTCCAACGGATTTCTGCCCATTGAAAATTGGTTGTTTAAAATTCTCATCAGTTGCAATTTGCAACGGTATTTCAATGGGTGTAATCTTTTGGAAAATTATCAAGGGATTGCAATGGATATGGTCATTGACAATTACAATGATTGACCATCAAAATTGCAATGGATGATCATTGCTCGTTGTAATGGATGCCCATTAAAAATTTATTAATTTATCAATGAATATCTGTTGATTAAAAAACTTCATCAACATGTATCTATTTGAAGATGGTTTTAGATGCCTGTTGTTTTTTGGTGAGAATATTTAAAAAGTTTCAATGGATGCGCGTTGATAATGTTGTTATGTTTTTAACAGATATTTGTTGATAAATTGACTATTTCTTTAGTGCCTTGAGAAGGGGTCGTATTAGAGTCGATGATTGGTTCTTGTCTCGAAAGTATTTTTTTGGTAGATGGTGGTGGCCGATACAGTTTACCGGTCAATAATTCTATAATGCTCTCCATATGATGCATCTTTGTCATTGTTTCTTGAAGTGTAGCCTCGAGTTGTTCAATGCGTTATTCTTTTGCGTACATCTCCTAGACCGTAGGGGGTACCATCATGTTGTCCTCTACAATTTCTTTTTGTAGAGAATATAGAAAATATAGATCCCTCTTATATGGTCTGACAAACTGCAATATCAAACAAATTAAAGTTAGCGATGCCGTTCACTTTGGCTTTGCGGTTTTCGATGCCCACGATCTCCTTTATATTCAGTCGTTTTTTTTAAATCTGTCATCGTGTTTAGTCATTTGTATAGTATTTGTGTACCTATTTGCATGCATGGTACCTCTTCTTTCTATACCACGTTCTTTCAAAAATGTTCTTATCTTTTCTGAATTTATGTTCATGAGGAAAAAATCTTCTATGACAATTAAACCAACATGGTTTCTTTTCATGTAATAGATAAAACAAATTTGTATCCTCCTTACAATATGGAAATGCCATTCTCCCGTGTGTACTCCATCTATATAACATTTTAGAGGTAGAAAAGTCGCTAATGGTCCACAACAACACTGCTTTCAATGTGAAGTTTTTCTTCATACTTACATCAGATGTAACAATTCTATTATTCCACAAATTTCTCGATTCATGAATTAAAGGTTGCAAGAATATATTGAAACCATTTTTCAGATCATCTAGTACTAAAATCAGAAACGTTAGAAATATAACTTATCTTTTCAAACACATCTTGGGATGCAAATTATACTTAGACAAAATCATAAGTCATAGAGAATGTTGATTTTTTGGATTGTCCGTATGGACTTAAACCATTGATGCATTGACAAAGATGAACATTCTTCATTTCATACGCAAACTCAGAAACTATTTCGTTGAAATCTTTCCAAGCCTTACCATCTGATGGATGTTGTATTATCCTTTCACCCTTTGAATGTTTTGCGTGTAATCTAATTGCCACAATGATTTTATTAGATTCGTATAACCTCCTCAATCTATTTAATACACACATATATATATATATATAACATCTTTTGTACAATACATATTTCTGTGTATATTTTTTGGACGAAATCTACTTTCATCGCAAATTTACATTCTAAAAGGTATCTTCTCTCCAAAACAACACGAACTATTCTACAAACATCGATATTCTCATGTGGTATGCCCAAATCCTTTAAAATATTTTTTGTTTCGTAATATGTCTCATGAGCTTGATTATTCTCTAGTTAAAATTCATGCATGGTTTTGCAAAATGAATCCATGCGATTTTCAACTACATTGTAAATCATATTTTATATTCATCAATCATTATGATAAGGATAAACCAGATTGATATTCATGACAATTTTTATATATAGGTTATTTCACCACATCAATAGGTTGAAAAATTGTGGTGCCTCATTGTTCGACATCTTTTCATGCATTTGCTCAACAACTCCAGAAAAAATATCTGACAATATTTCAATATGTGGATTGGTCGTCGTTGTTTCACATTGAACCTCTTCATTTCTTGTGTTTCTTGCAAATTATCTCTAACACTACAATCTTCACTTTGAAAAAATTAAATTTCATAAGTATTTACAAAACCTACATTATAAATTTGTGGCGAACAATTTCTTGATTTCCATACTTCATGATTTTACATCTTTTGCAGTGATATAATATTGTCCCTCATTCTTGAAGCAAAGGTTGTATTGACACAAAAATCATGAATTTCTCCACTCCGTATAAGAATTCTTGCGTAATATTTATACTTATTTGGCTCTTATTACCTTCATAAAATATTTTTCTTTAGTGTAGGGCCTGATACTTATTTGACAGTTATTACCTTCATAGATCATTTTATTACCTTTATAGTAAAATTCTGCATTTTAAAAAAATAAGAGAATGATTGTTTTAAAGATAAAGAAGGAAAGGTGCAACGGAAGAAAGTAGTTGCAAAAGGGTTTATTGCGTTCATTAATTGGCTTCACCAACGTTGTCTTCAGAGAGAGACCTATCTTGCCTCTCGATTTATTGCATCGACCCATTTTACGGCTTATCATGTGATTCTTTACCCTACCTATACCACTTTCTACGCATTAATTATTCCAAATTTATTATTTTATTTTTTTATAACCACTTAAATCTCTAAAATATAAAATTAGGTAATATTTTGTTTTGTTTTTATTTCTAATAACCCATTGTTCACTAATTAATACTGTTTAAAATTAATATATAAGTTGAGATTGGAATTAATTGCTTTGACATTTCGTTCTTTTGGGTAGAATCTGGATTATTGAACGAATTTTAAATATATTTGCCATATATTGTTTTTAATATAAGATTGATATATTATTTCGCACTCATCCTATTCTTCTTCATATTTCTGTCAACATCCTATTTTTCTACCTCATATTTAAAAATTTTGCCTATAACTCATTATGTTTAAAATTCTGTTAAATCTTTCAATTTCAATCCAATTTTTACCCAATTTCGGCCTGATCCGACTCGACATTAATTTTGACCCTGTTTATACTCAATTTTGACCCGGTTTAGATTCAATTTTGACCAGAATTTGAAACAAAATTTTGACCTGGTTTAGACTCAATTTTGACTAGAATTTAGATCAATTTTAACTTCATTTATACTTAATTTTGACCATAATTTGAAACCAACTTTAACCAAAATTTGGATCCAATTTTAATTTTTATCCGATTAAAATTTGAATCAATATGAAATTTTAACCGAACTAAACCTTAATTAAAGAAAAACCGATTCTTATCGAAATTACACCGAAATCGCAATAAAATCCGAATTAATATGAAATTTAAACCAAACTAAACCAATTAATCTGATTAAAACCCGAATCAATATGAAATTTGATTTGAACTAATCCAAAATTTAAACAAAAAATTATTTTCCGTTTATTAGAATTAGACCCAAATTTAGACAAATTATAACTCGAATTTTGATGTATTTTTTAGTGATTCGGTTTTTAATCGAGTGAAAATGAAAATAAAATTAAATTTGTACCGAATTCGGGTCAAATTTGCACTCAATCTTGATCCAATTTTGATTTTACTCGATTCAAACCCGAATCACTTAAAGTTGCATCAAAATTGTGTCAAAATTGCATTCAATCCGAGTCAAAATTATAGTGATTTCAGGTTAAAAATCGAAAAATCAATAAGAATTGGTTTCAATTTAAATTTTGATTTGATTTTGTTGAATTTCATATTGATTTGGGTTTTTATTGGATGAAAATCACAAATGGGTCAAATTATACCCAATTCGAGTCAAAACCATACTAATTTTCGGGTTAAAAATCGAACAAACCGATAAGAATTGGTTTCAATTTAAATTTCGATTTAATTTTAATGAATTGATTCGGGTTTTAATTGGATGGAAATCAAAATTGGGTCAAATTGTACCTAGTCCGAGTTAAAATCATACTTATTTCGGGTTAAAATTCGAACAAATCGATAAAAATCGGGTATTGTTTAAATTTCTGTTTAATTTTGTTGAATTTGATATTGATTCGGGTTTTAATGGTATTAAAATCAAAATTGGATCAAATTGTACACAATTCGAGTAAAATCATACTAATTTCGGGTTAAAAATTGAACAAACCGATAAGAATCGATTTTTATTTAAAGTTCGGTTTAATTTTGTTGAATTTCATATCGATTCGGATTGTATTTAGATGAAAATAAAAATTTGACCCAAATTATGGTTAAAATTGAGTCTAAACCGGGTCAAAATTGAGCCTAAACCGTATCAAATTTGGACTTAAATTCTAGCCAAATTTTGTCCGAAACCGGGTCAAAATTAGGTCTAAATTGGGTCAAAATTGATCCTAAACCGGATCAAAATTGAAATATTAACAGAGTTTAAACAGAGAAAAAATAGACAGAATTGCAAAAGATAAAGGGGAAAGAGGATTAGGACAAAACATGAGAGATAATAGGATGAATGCGAAACATGAGGGGGAAATAGGAGTTTTATCCTTTTATTTTTTATAACCACCTAAACTCGTTGTCTCTAAAATATAAAATTAGGTAATATTTTGTTTTGTTTTTATTTCTAATAACTCATTGTTCACTAATTAATACTGTTTAAAATTAATATATAAGTTGAGATTAGAATTAATTGCTTTGACATTTCGTTCTTTTGGATGCAATCTAGATTATTGCACGAATTTTAAATATATTTGCGCTATATTGTTTTTAATATTAGATTGATATATTACTTAATCATTCGTTACTTTTTTTTTCTATTCTTCAAAAATACAATAAACTTTTTCATGATTTCGAAAATTTGTCACTAGGATTTTATTGTTTTAGGTTAGTTTTACAAGTTATAGAGCCATTCTTATATATAATACAGAAGAATAAAACAAAATAGGTGGCAGAAAATATATTCTCAATTATGCAAAGGCAACAAAACTATTATTAATGACTACTGGTGAAATATGAGAAATATCAGAGACAGTCGTTCTCCTTAAAGTGTAGCGAGGCAATGAATTGAGTTGGAGTTTTGTCTTTTGTTTGAATGGAGGACGAGGAGAGACAAAGACAACATTGCAGACCTTATTTTTGAGAGATAGATGATTGTAGACTTGGTTTTATGGCTATTGTTCCATCATTTATGATTTTTTTTGCTTTACTTAATTCAACAATTTTTGTTGTTCGAGCTTTGGTGATGATAGAGGAGCTGAGTGTGTTAATATCCCCCTCAAATTTATTTCGGAGTGAACCAAGATCAAGTTTTTTGCGAAGATTAAAAAAGTATTCTCGAGCAAGAGGTTTAGTAAAAATATTAGCAACCTGAAACGTAGAGAGAATATGTTTAGTTACAATCGAGCCTAAGGTAACCTTTTCACGAATAAAATGATAATCAAGTTCAATATGTTTAGAACGCTTATGGAAGCTAGAATTTGTAAATAGGTAGACGACAAAGAGGTTGTCACAATGCAACACTGCGGGGTGTTCTTGAGGAATGCTAAGATCG
The DNA here is from genome assembly GCA_036759665.1 of Gynandropsis gynandra. Taxonomy (NCBI): domain Eukaryota; kingdom Viridiplantae; phylum Streptophyta; class Magnoliopsida; order Brassicales; family Cleomaceae; genus Gynandropsis; species Gynandropsis gynandra. Next base: position 38,542,131 of record CM071869.1, read on the forward strand.
CGAAGTAGGAATGACAACTATGTAATATAAGTTGCTAATGAGGCCATGGCACAATATTCAAGCTCAATGGAAGAACGCTAGACTGTTGGCTATCCCTTTATTGACTAAGAAACAAGGTTACTCCCTAAGAAGACACAAAAAGCATGCATTGTTAGAAAACTTTGAGAATGAATGCCTAGGACAAGGTGTAAAGTGCCCTTTAAATAGCGTTAATAAATATTTAAGAAGTTTGAAATCTCCAACATATGGTGTGTGCATTCTTTGAAAAAGATGATTGACTGTAAAATAAACATCAGTACAAGTTAATGTAAGATATTGAAGAGCTCTAAGAATACTATGAAAGTGAGTAGGATCATGATATGGAGACCGATCAAAGTTGGAATGTGTATGTTTCATAGGCATTTGCATGGGGAGAGGCTTGCAGAGGAGCATATCTATTTTGTTTAGGATATGTAATGTATATTGAGTTTGATGTAAAAAAAGACTAGACTTATAAAACTTGGCTTGAATCGCTAAAAAGTAATGTAAATTGCCTAAATCTTTCATGTAGAACCTAGTGTGTAGTTGGGTGACAAGGTCTGAAATTAATGATTCTGAATTTTCTTTTAAAAGCATGTCATAAAGGTAAACTAGCAAAATAAAGGTATTATTCTTTTTATGTTTCTGAATGAATATAGAAGGATTAGCATAACTGTAGCTAAAACCAAATTCAATTGGATAAGATTTAAACTTATTAAACTATGCTCTTGGGGCTTGTTTCAACAAAGTCTAATATTTTTTGAAACTTGATAAAAGTCACAAAAGGGGAGGAAGGCTTGGTGATGTTTATCATGCCATCATTGGGATTCCCAAGTCTCCAATGCCATATTTTAGCTAAAGCGGTTCTATCTGAATGAAAAAAGTGTGTTTGGTGTAGAGGACTCAAGAACATAGAGATCACTAACCTTGGGGTCCTTTATTAGAATAAAAAAGAACATAACAAAAAGTTATGCAGTGATCTATGAGACAGAAAGAAGATATTTTTGTGGGGTAGAAACTACTAAAATGTTTTGGACAGGAAGATTTCATGAAAAAGATGCTATAGTGGATGAGCCACTATGTGTGATAGGCAGCAGAGAACCATCTACAACCATTACTTTCTCCGAGCCGTTGTAGACTTGACAATTTGTAAGATAAGTGGTGGAGTTAGTCATATAAGAACTGATACTAGAATCAGGATACCAATCATTGCCATGAATATCTACAATTTGAAGAGTTGTTAGTGCTTGAGGGATTGAAAAACATTATCAAACCTATGCCAACCATTCAATGCCACATGACAAGTTTTACCAAAAATTTGACTCAGAGGCCTTAAGTTTCAAATGACATTCGTAGGTTTTTTAGGTGAGTAGGATGAGTTACTTGAATTGTGTGAAACCGCAACCTCTAGAGGTAAAGTTAGAGTGACCACTACTAGAAAATTCAAGATTAGGGACAGAATTTGGGGACCGACATTTCCGTGCCTAAATTTAGGAACGGATTATACACGGATTAGGGACGGAAAATGAAATCCGTCCCTAATCCGTCTCCAAATTTGGGTACAGAAGAGTCGTGCCTAATCCGTCCCTAAATGCGGACCAATTAGGGACGAAATAGTAAGTCGTCCCTAAATTGGAGACGGCAGGTCATCCGTCTCCAAATTTGGAGACGGGCAGGTCATCCGTCTCCAAATTTGGAGACGGGCAGGTCATCCGTCTCCAAATTTGGAGACGAATTTGGGACCGTCCCTAAATTTAGGACTTAAAAAACCGTTTTAGGGACGGTTTCGGGACGATTTTTCGGAAAATTAATCTCTTAGTCCCTAATCCGTTCCTAATTCGTGTGCCAATGCAACAACAAATGACCGAGATTATTGATATTGACGATGTACGCGTTCAAGAACTTACGCACGGTGAAATGGTAGCCGTTCCCAATTGGAGACGAGGTTTTGCCGTTCCCAATTGGAGACGGGGTTCCGCCGTCTCCAATTGGAGACGGATTTTATCCACCCGTCTCCAATTGGAGACGGATGTTATCCCACGTCCCCAAATTATTATAAATTCTCGCCCGAATCCATTCTTCCTCTTCACGCTCGAATTCTCTATTCTTTTCTTGCAGGGAGAAATGCAACAACTTCGTGATAAGTTTGCCATAGTAGAGCGAGCTGCTAAATCTGAAGCGCAACTAAAAGTAATGTTCTTATGCTTTAATCATCTGATCTCTCGGTTAATTCTCATTCACTGAACCAAAATTAAACTTTGTTCTCCAAAAATTCCCAGGAAAAGTTTCAGCTGCGGCTAAAAGTGCTTGAGGACACACTGAGAGGAACTTCAAGCAGTGGTGCGAGGAGCTCATCTGAGGGAAGAATGCTAAAGGCACATCAAAATCATTCGATGGAGGCACAAGATCCTTGGATAGGGGCAAAGCACTCTTAAATGGACCTGGGAATTATTCATTCAACAAGGCTTCTGAGGAAACGAAGGAAGCAGAGTCTCCTACTACCTGGAAAAATACAAATTTTAAAATTTTATTTTTTTTATTTTAAAAAAAAATTAGGGACGGCAAATACTGTCGTCTCCAAATTTGGCGACGGGCGACTGCCGTCTCCAAATTTGGAGACGGATTCAGTGGTCCGTCTCCAAATTTTAGAGACCGAAAACAACCCGTCCCCAATCCAAGGACTGTTTGGGGACTACTTTTTCCGTCTCTAATTGGGGACGGATTGGGACTGAAATTTCCGTCCCTAATTAGGAACGGATTGGAGACAGATAGCATTTGGAGTCGCGCGATTAGGTACTACCGCTGGTCGTCCCTAATCCGTCCCTAAAACCTGATTTTTTTGTAGTGGATCTTGTTTGTTATTGAAACTATTCGATCCTTTGGAGTAGGAGTAGTTGTCTCAACCAAAATGAGAGTTGTGTAAGGGGCTAGAATGGTAGGCGTTTGTACTAGTTTCGACACTAAAGGCTTGATGGTGAAAGACTTTAGGAAGCTTGTGAGTCTTGTTGGTGAGTGCAATACTTGTTAACTGACTAACCACATCTTCATAAGTGGAAAGTGGTGCACAATGCATGGAAATATGTATCACGATGGTGAATGCCTCGTATTTCTTTCCAAGATCTTGAAGAAATTTGATTATCTTAATGGACTCAGGTATTGGTTTGTCGATTGATGTGAGGTGGCCACAAATAGATTAGAACTCCTTGATGTAATATGGCATTATCTTGCCTTCAAGAGAAATCGTTTAAAGAGAAGTCAATAAGTCAAATTCTCTAGACAAAAGCATTTGGTTAAAATGTCTAGCAAAAGCTTCTCAAACACCACTAGAAGTGTTGATACCAATAACCAAACCAAAAACATCTTCTGAGAGAGATTCACATGTCTATGATCTCACCAAGTTGTCTATCTTTCGTAAAAAAAAATGTAAAAGGTTTGGAGTTTGGGTTACTACATTTGGATTTGTGATTGTAATGGTCTGAGGTGGAGCAAGAACTTCACCAATGATAAAGTCAAAGAGCTCCTATGCCCGAGACTCTGATACCATAAAAGTCTTTCAAGATTTCAATAATTTGTCACTAGGATTTCATTGTTTTAGGTTGTTTTTACAACGTATTATGGAGCCACTCTTATATAGACTGCAAAGAATAAAACAAAATAAAAGGCAAATAATATTCTCTTTATTATGAAAGGGCAATAAAACTATTTTTAACGGTTAACAGTGATATATAAGAGACAATGTTTTTTTTGGAATGTAATAAGGTAATGAATTGAGCTATAGTTTTGTCTTTTGTTTGTATGGAAGAGGAAGAGAGACAAAGGCAACATTGTAGGCTTTGTTTGTGAAACAAAATTGCAGACTTGGTTTTATGACCATTGTTCCATCAATTTCTAGATTTGTTGTTTCACCTGATTTAGTCATTGTGTTGTTAGAGCTTTGATGATGATAAAGGGGTTGAGTACGGTAATAATACATACCAGATATACTCAAGTTGCGAGTGTTTTTAACCGCTGAAATTGTAATTATTAGCATTTGCAGACGTAATAAATTTTTAAAGAATATATATGATAGTCTATAACCTTCCATGCAAATCCACCTACATTTATCAACTGACATACTATCCAAATTTCAATTTTTTAGTATATGGCATTGGAACATTGTATTTAATATACGATGCGACAGCAATGGACCAACTCGTTTGGACCACCATATAGTCCCTCTGTTTATTGATCCTTTTAAATTGACTTGTAGAAATTGACAGAATTTGTGTTGTGATGAGTCGACAAATCACAATCGAAATACTTTGTATTGTATACATGAATTATTTATTTATACAAAATTTTTGGGATATGAATTTTAACATGTCTCTTGAGATGAGGGCGATGTTATATTATGATGAGATATTTTTTCTTTTAATTCAAAATAGAAATAAAAATAAACTTTTGGCTTATATTTATTAAATATTTTATAACTTTGGATATATTTTTTTGTTGATTATACAAAGAAAATATGACTCTTTAAGATGGAAAAATATCAAGGATTTCTCTTAGGGTTTCCTTTCTTCAAGTATATCTTCGAAAAGCTAAAGATTTTTAGACAAATGTGTCCTTATTTTTGTGCGTGAAAACACACAAGGTTTGATATTTTTTCGAAACGAATCATATTCTAAAGTTGAGAGCAATGAACGAGAGGCGATTTTGAAATTGAAAGCAAGGAGTGAGAGGCAATTTTGAAGTTGAGAGCAATGAACGTGATGCGATTTCGAAGTTGAGAGTAAGGAGCGAGATGCGATTTCGAATTTGAGAGCAAGGAGCAATAGACGATTTCGAAGTTGAGAGTAAAGAGCAATATGCGATTTCGAAATTGAGAGCAAGGAGCAAGAGACAAATTTGAGTGAGAGACAAATTTCAAAATGGAGTCGAAGAAGTTTAGGATTCGCAAAGGTCAGGAGTTTCAGTGAGTGGCTTGAGACTCATGACATTCTTCGACTCAAGGTTCGCTTGAGTCGCAAGGGTCGCTTGAGTCTCATGATCCTCTCACTACAAAAATAGTCAGTTATCAACAGACGACTCAAAGGATCCGTCCGTTGATAATGTTTTCAACGGATTGCAATGGATGTTAGAAAATGATCAACGACCACAAGTCCGTTGAAATCAGTTGCAATTATCAACGGTTGAGCAACGGATATCATCTGTTGCATCGGTTCGTTGAAACACCGTTGAAAACCGAAATTTTTTTCCAACAATTGTCAATTGAAAGTTAGAATTTCGAGGTTGTCGTTGGAATAATTGAACGTTAAAATTCACTATTTATTAATCAAAATCGATCCTTCTACCATCAAGCCATCAACACCAAATATATTTTCAAACAATATTATCTACTTAAAAAACAAGATATATATAGATCGAGAGAGTGGATGTATAAAAGAAAAGATCTCATAGTTGAGGAAGTTACTCAAGAATTCTTACACGGATTGGAGTAGTTCACGAATTTTACGTCGATGCAACATTTGTGTTAAGAACGCGGGACAATGTTTTGTGCCTACAAAAGATGCAAAAACATGAAGTATCGAAGCCAAGAAATTATTTGCAAACATCTTAACAAGGTGAGTTTTATATAGAATTGTGAAATTTGGTTATTTCACGGTGAAAATTATGGTGTTAGAGATATTGTGCAAGAAGCATAAGAAATATAAAGAGATGAAGAAGTTGTTTATGAAGCATAGACGACTAATCCATATGCGAAAATGGTGTCAGATGCTTTTCCTCGAGTTGTTGAAAAACCGCATGAAGAGATGCCGAACAATGAGGCACACTGATTTTTCAATCTACTGGATGCGGCGAAACAACCTATATATGAAGGTTATCGTAAAGGTAAGTCTCGTTTATCTTTGTGTTTAAGATTGATGAGTATAAAACAAACTACAATATTGCTGAAAATTGCATTGATTCATTTTGCAAAACCATACGTCAATATTTATCAGAAAATAATCATGCTCCAAGATATATTATAAACAAAGAATGTTTTAAATGATTTGGGAATACCACGTGAGAAAATTGATATTTGTAAAAATAGTTGCATGTTATTTTGGGAAAATGATAAAGACTTGTTGGAATGTAAATTATGTGTTGCAAGCAGATTTTGTCCAAAGAAATCATCTTCACATAAATATGTACCATAAAAAATGTTCTATATGCTTGTAGCAAACATGTTGAAAATGTTATCTGAATCTAAAAAACCATTGCGGCAATGAGATGACACGCAAAATACTTAAATGATAATGCAACATCCATCAGATAGTATGGCTTGAAAAGATTTCAATGAAGTATTTCCTGAGTTTGCATATGAAAGGACAAATGTTTATCTTTGCCTGTGCACTGATGGTTTTAGTCCATATGGATAATCTAGAAGTCAATATTCTCTGTGGTCGGTGATTTTGTCTCCGTATAATTTGTCTCCCAATATATTTGTGAAAAGAGAAGTAATGTTTCTGATATTGTTGATTCCAGGACCATAACATACGAATAAAATTTTTGATGTATTATTGCAGCCCTTTATTCATGAATGCAAATATTTGTGGAACGATGAAATTCTTGCTTTTGATGTGAGTACGAAGCAAAATTTCACATTGAAAGCCGTCTTGTTGTAGAAAATTAGTAACTTTTGTGCTTATGGAATGTTATCTGGATGGAGCACGCACGAGAGATTAGCATGTCCATATTGTATGGAGGATACAGAGTCATTTCGACTAGGACAAGAGAAGAAACGATGTTGGTTTGGTTGTCATAGAAGATTTTTTACCCGTGGACATACTTTCAAAAAAGACAAAAAAAAACATTTTCAAAAGAACGTGGTACAAAAAGAAGAGACACCATGCATGCAAACCGGAATGCAAACCCTTTACGAACGATTAAACACGATGGAAGATTTACAAGAATCAATAGAATGCGGTGGAGATCGTGGACATCGAAAATCGAAATGCCAAGGTGAATGGTATAACTATATAAACGTAGTATTTTTGGCAATTACCATATTGGAAATAATTGATATTGCGTCATAATTTAGATGTTATGTATATCGAAAATAACTTTTTCGATAACATCATCAACATTGTTTTGAATATGATGGGAAAACGAAGGATAATATAAAATAAAAAAGATTTGAAAACATTTTGTCGAAGATCTGAGTTGGAGTTACGAGATGAAAAGACACCTATCCCATTATTTAGATTTTCTGGCCAGAGAAAACCGTATTACTAAGATGGTTAAAAGAAGACGTTAAATTTCCAGATGGATATGCATCAAACATTGTTCGATGTGTGAATATTGTCAGTTCGAGGCTGATTGGATTGAAAAGTCACGATTGTCACGTTTTCATGCAGCGACTCAATCTAACTGCATTTGTTGAGCTCTTATACCACGAAACGTTCACGATGAGCTATGCGGAATTAACATATTTTCAGAGATATATGATCAAGAAATTTAAAAAGGGATGACTTTAAATTAATGAAAAAATATATCTGAAATATTATGCTCATTAGAAAACGTTTTTCACCTTCTTTCTTCGATGTCATGGAACATTTGCCAATACATTTACCAGATGAGACAATACACGGTGGACCAGTTCAATTCAGATGCATGTATCCTCTCAAAATATTTTCTTTCATTTAAAAAAAAGCAAAAAAAAAAAGAAGCGATTGAAGGATGTATTGTTAAACATAGCTTGTTGGAAGAAATCACATATTTCAACACATTTTATTTCTAGTCGTATATTCCAACGAAATAAAGACGCTAAACAGAAGATCACACAAACTATCTATATCAATATAATCCTAAATTTGGTACAAGTTAAACGCCACCAATGGTGGTGTACATTTATCGTAAGTATTTTCAATATAAATTTTGATTTAAATTATTATATACTTTTATTTATAAACAATTTTTTTGCATTTAATTTTATAGCACACATATAGATGGTAGAAACAGGATATGTCACGCACCTATACAGCTTGGATTGACGATGTGCAAGCCCGGTTGCGCTTGATGATGAACAATGCGAAACATAACTATTACAAGAAGAACGCCAAACCGACATGGGGAATGGATGAGGTATTCAACTAACTCGTCCAACATTGGGATTTCGAGGACTTCAAGACCAAAATCGAGAAGGCCAAAAAATGTCGGTAAGGCGAGAAGGTCCCCAAGGATGGTCTGCATCGCAATACCTAGGGATTGAAGTCATTCTCGAAATGAAAGAAAGAATTGCTAAAATTTATTTCAATTAATGGTTTAAATTTATTTTTATATAAAATTGTTAACTAATTATATTACTATAATGTTACAAATGTAGAGGATGATAAGAGAATTGACTTTTTTTGAGCTAGTTGTAGAAACCCACGCCAAGACAAAATCCGTAATGGGGGAAGAGGTCAACAAACCTAAGTTGATTGACCCTTGGACGGAACAGATAGTGAAAGCTGTGACGGAGAAGATCACATAGAAATCACAAGCCATCGGTTTAACTCCTGGTGATCTTAGTCTTTAACAAAAGAACAAAATTTATTTAGAGATAAATAATAAGATAATTGTTATTGTAATTATTTAGTTAAATAAAATATTTTCTAACGATATGCTAACTTTAAGGTGTTTTACATTGTAGTCTGTTAGATCATTTAAGGGCGTCTATACGGTCTAGGTTCGCTACAAAAGGATATCGTCTAGGATACCACGACGGTACCCCCACGGTCCAAGAGACTTACACGCAAGAATGGGGCATCTAGCATCTCGAAACTATACTTCGAACAACACAAGATGATCTTTATGGAATGCAAGATGATCTTCAATAAACACAATCTGAGCTTTGAGAAACGAGAGTGCATATTCGTCACATGAAGAACATTATCGAGTTGCTGACCGATCAAACGTATCAGCCACTAGCACCGACGGAGGCACCGACGCCCGTTGAAAAGTTTCAAAGCTTTCCACGGGCATCTGTTGGATTTTTTTTAAAATTTCCACCATTTCTTTTTGCAACATGTATCCGTTGATAGCTCCCACCATTTTTTACCAATGAGTATCCGTTGAAATGCTTTAACTTCCCGCCATTTTTGTTTCTTAACGGGTGTTCAACGGACATCCATTACATTTCGCCAACATGCATCCATTGCCCTTTGTAACGGGCATCCTTTGCATCATTTCAACAGATATATTGTTGCATTCTGTTGACAAATATCAATGGATGTTATCCATTGCATAGTCATTGCAAATCGCAACAAATGTGGATTTTCAACAATCAATTCCCAACCGGTCAAAATCCATTGAAATCAATTGAGAAAGGTAATTTCCAATGGATATGTCCGTTGAAAATGATGTGTTTTTTTGTAGTGTCTTCGTAAGGGTCGCTTGATTCGTAATAAGGATCGCTTGAGACTCATGAACTTCTACGACTCAAGATACTCATTGGGTCGTACGTATCGTTTGAGTCGCAAGGGTCAATTGAGTCGCTAGGATCACTTGAATTGTTAGGGTCGCTTAAATCTCAAAGCTCACTTAAAGTACGAGGACAATATAGAATTATCAATATTATAAAGGTAGAGCTGAAGTTAATATATTTTTTTAGAGAACGGTAAGATTTTAGCCCTAATAACATATCAATCAAGTGTATTTTTTATTGCGCTCAGATGTAAAATATAAAGATAGTTACATGAATAAAATAAGATTTTTTTTATAAATTATGAAAAAACGATTTTTTAACCAAAATTAAAGGACATATACAAACACAAAAGTATTTTTCATAAAAATTTGTTTCATTTTTTTATATCGAATAGAGATCGTTTTACCAAAATATTATAGATTTTGTTTATTTACCAAAACGCTCTAAATGATTAGAGTATTGGTTCGTTTTCTTTATATATATAAATATAAGACGAAATGTCTCATCCTCAATTCTTCCAACGCTTTCTATATCTCCACGAAGCCAACTAATCCCCATCATCTAGTGTGTGGTCTCTTTCTCTCTCTCTCTCTATCTCTCTCTCTCCCTCTCTCATAATTCATAAGGAAGAAGAAATATTGTCACGCATTATATATAACTCTAACTCATGCATATGCTAATGTATGAATACACCAAAACGTACTTGCTCATGTACTTGTAGGTTCTTGTGTAAAATCTTGGTGTAATATATTTAAGCACAAAAGTATGTGGAAGTTAAAGATAGCAGAGGGAAACAAAGAGGACCCTTACTTGTACAGCACTAACAACTTCATCGGTCGGCAAACTTGGGAGTTCGACCCCGACGCCGGTACACCGGAGGAACGAGACGCAGTCGACGAGGCTCGCCGCAGTTTTCACCAAAACCGATCTCGTGTTAAAGGTTGCAGTGATCTCTTATGGCGAATGCAAGTACGTTTTCTCTTTTACTCTTGAAAAACTGAAGCCCGTTAGGTTGTTTTAAGGGATGTTCTATGTATTTCTTCGAAGCATTTTTTCTTACAGAAGTCCGTTTCACTCACCGCAGCGTTTTCATCTGCGTTTCAGCCGCAAACGCAGTCGCTGTGTGGTTTCTTTATTCATAATTCTATCTGTATATGTTCTTTGAGAAGTATTAAAACAACAAGTAGTACCAGAGAAAGATTAAAAACTCGGCTTCAACACCTATAAATGTGCAGTTTCTGAAGGAAAAGAAGTTTGAGCAACTGATACCGCCGGTGAAGATCGAAACCGCTGAAGAGATAACACATGAAACTGCGACGAATGCATTACGGAGAGGCGTCCGTTACTTCTCAGCGTTGCAGGCAGACGACGGCCATTGGCCAGCCGAATTGGCCGGTCCATTGTTCTTCCTCCCGCCACTGGTATAAACATTATCATTTGACATATTGTTACAGTGTTGCAATTTGATTAGGACATAAATCACTTATTAAAAATAAATCTCCGACTCAGATAAGGTTTAAACAAACCTAAATTTTTCAATCTGATTAGGACATAAAACATTATCATTGGGCATATTGTTATAGTGTTGCAATTTGATCAGGACATAAATCAGTTATTAAAAATAAATCTCCGACTCATATAAGGTTTTGAACAAACCTAAATATTTCAACAAACTTTTAAGTTGATTTTAGTTGAAACCCATTTGACATATATATAAAAAAATTAATGGAAAATTAGCAACTAAGAGTGTGAGTAAACTATAATTGTATATGCAGGTGTTTTGTCTTCACATCACTGGACATCTTGATGAAATATTCACTGCAGAACATCGAAAGGAGATGCTTCGGCACATATATTGTTACCAGGTACATCATTTTTTTTTAATAAGCATGACTTCAAAAGCTTTGATTTCTTTTGTTTTCCTAGTCAAGAAATATGGTAAAAGCGTTTGATTCACGTGTTTACAGAATGAAGATGGTGGATGGGGATTACATATAGAAGGTCACAGCATAATGTTTTGTACTGTATTGAATTACGTAGCTTTACGAATTCTTGGAGAAGTTCCTGATGGAGGTCAAGACAATGCTTGCGAACGTGCACGAAAATGGATTCTTGATCACGGTGGCTCGACATATACGCCTTCTTGGGGAAAAATTTGGCTTTCGGTAATAAATTATTGAGACCATATTATCTATTAAATCAAAAGAAATAGATGGAAGGGTTGAATCTTTTATACATTTTACAATTCGAGATTTGTAGATGCTCGGTGTATTCGATTGGTCTGGATGCAACCCGATGCCTCCAGAGCTTTGGATGTTACCTTCTTTTCTTCCCATACATCCAGGTTTGTCTTATTTGTTATCAATAAACAAATTATATATATATATATGAAAATGTTAAAAACAATATATATATATAGCGGAAATATAAAAAATAAGAAATTATATTTCACCGAATTATTATTTTTATCTGTGTATACTCGTTTCGTCTTACAATGCTCTTGAGAATACTGTAGTTTATTGCCCTTGAGTTAGACCATGAAAACCTAAATTCAAAAACACACGTTCAATCAATGTTAGAAATCCCGACACACACTTAAGCAACTCTCTAAGGATTTTTTTTCTATCTGAAAATTATATCTCACAATTTATTCAATGCTTAGTTATTCTTCCAACCTTCCACCATTCTCCTTTTATAGAGGTCTTTTTTAACTGCATTTGCCGAAATTAACACATTATCCGAAATTCCAGCTCACCAAGTTGTTTAATGACCAAATCAAATCCAATAAACTCTCACCAACATTTGATCAAGTGCACCTCCCAATTCTCTCAACAACCTTTGATCAAATCTATTTCCAGATCACACAACCTTCCTAACTAAATGATATTTCAAACATTAACAATAATAACCTATGATTATATACAAATGAAGGGTTTCAAGTACTATCACTACGTCAGCTAAAGTAACTACGAATTCATGTTCATTGTCTAAAGATAATGGTTGCATTATTCGTATACGCAACTATGTTTTCTTGGCTTAACGTTGGTTTGAACAATGGAAAATGCAGGAAAAATCTTGTGCTACTGTAGGACGGTTTACATGCCAGTATCGTATCTATATGGGAAGAGGTTTGTCGGTCCTATAACGCCTCTTACGCTGCAGCTTCGTGAAGAACTATACTTACAACCTTATGACGAAATCAATTGGAATAAAGCACGACATCAATTAGCGAAGGTATGCTTGATCTGTCATTTTTCTTCTTTAAATCTCTCTTTCTAGGATGTTAAATAAAAAAACGTATTATTATGATTCACAAGCCAAACAGAAAATCCCACATATATTGAAATAAACTATATTGTTGGACTTAAAAGGCTTTAAGGCACATATTCTTATAAACTAACTTTTGGGATGAATTCTGACTAGTTGGTTCTTATTTACGAATGTTCCACCTTCTTTTATTCCCACTTTCTCTCTTGTAGGAAGACGTTTACTACCCACATCCTTTGATTCAAGATGTTATATGGGATACTCTTCACTTTTTCATCGAGCCTCTCTTGACAAAGTGGCCGTTTAACAAGCTTGTTAGAGAAAAGGCGCTTCAGGTAGTGATGAAGCACATACATTATGAAGACGAGAATAGCCGTTATATCGGCATTGGATGTGTTGAAAAGGTGAAAAAAAATTGACCTTAGCACGTAAAATCTATAGGAAATGTAACGGGGATTTGAAATGTTATAATTGAATTCCACATGTTTTTTTTGTTGTTGTTTAGGTACTATTCATGCTTGCTTGTTGGGCTGATGAACCGAATGGGGATCACTTCAAGAAGCATCTCGCTAGGGTTCCTGATTATTTATGGGTTGCAGAAGATGGAATGAAAATGCAGGTAACAATAAAGACTAGAATCACTTGTTAATGAAATTGGTAAAAAATTATAAAGATTCTTGTTAACATCATGTGTTAATGTAGAGCATAGGAAGTCAACTATGGGATACTGCCTTTGCAATTCAAGCTTTAATTGCAAGTAATCTCTCCACTGAAATCTCTGAGGTACTCAAGAAAGGACATGATTTCTTGAAGAAATCTCAGGTATGATATCGATATCATAATCTAAATTAAGACCATATATAATGACTAAATTAGTTTCCGCAATTAATTAATATAACTTTGAAGGTTAGAGAGAATCCTTCGGGTGACTTCAAGAGAATGTATCGCCATATTTCTAAAGGAGCATGGACTCTTTCGAACCCAGACCATGGTTGGCAAGTGTCTGACTGCACTGCCGAAGCATTAAAGGTACCACAACTATAATTCCAATGATGAGATACTGATATTCTAACTCAAAACCAATTGATAATATTTGAATTTACTCGTACTTTTTATATATTATATTATATCAACACAATATTTCTAATACGTCATCTTGAGATAATGACATTTTTAGAGCATCTCCAACTAACTCTCTCTTTTGTTTTAAAAAGACAACAGTAATATCAATTTTTGTCAACTAGATTAATGAGTACATGAGCTTTCAACTAAAAATTAATCGATAAGGAATAAATTGATCTATGCATTTATATATTGTATTAACTTCTCTTCTCTTCTCCTTTTCAATGTGGGATTCCTCAAATCCAGTAACAAATTGTCTTTCCTCAATGATGCTCTTATCAGTGTTGTTTGCTGCTCTCTCGGATGCCCCCTGAAATTGTTGGCTCAAAAATGGATCAAGAAAAATTGTATGATTCTGTTAATCTCTTGCTAACATTACAGGTCAGCATTACCATTGGTAGCTTTAATTCTTATTGGATTATAGATAATTCACTTTAAGAAACTCTTTGACAAAATTTAATGCAGAACAAGAGTGGAGGTGTGCCTGCATGGGAACCTTCTCGTGCATATGAATGGTTAGAAGTGAGAGCTCTAATGCACTATGATGTTTTTTCCCATTAAGAATTTGTGAAATTTTACACGACAAAGGATCCCTTAAACTACTTTACTTGATGTTTCAGTTGTTGAACCCCACAGATGTTTTCGGCGAAGTTGTGGTCGAGCATGAGTACACAGAATGCACATCATCTGTAATCCAAGCACTTATTTTGTTCAAGCAACTATATCCAGATCACAGGACCAAAGAGATTAACACATTAGTGAAGAAAGCTGCAAAATACATAGAAAACGTGCAGATGGATGATGGTTCATGGTACTTCAGTATAGTTACAAGCAATCATTTTAAGATCATTATTTGAGATGTAGAAATTAATAGGCGATATCGACGTTTATTCTTTTCGTTGATATAATAGGTATGGGTTCTGGGGTGTCTGCTTCATGTATGGTACATGTTTCGCTCTTGAAGGTCTCGCAGCCGCTGGGAGGACTTATAACAATTGCCTAGCTATGCGAAAAGGCGTAAATTTCCTTCTTACGACACAGAATCAAGACGGTGGTTGGGGAGAAAGCTATCTATCATGCCCTGAAAAGGTATATATATTTACTGACCATTGTGAAATTTTAGGCACAATCCATCTTCCATGTTAAATGATGTTGTCTCTTGAGCTAAATTTTGCGATGTTGTCTCTCAAAAGGGAGTGCATGATAAGCTCCAGGTACTGAAAAACACTCCTTTCACTTTATTGATCATCGAAAAACAAAGAACAAGCTGTAGAAATTCATTAGAGAGCGTATCACACCACTCTTCCCACAACCAAGCCGAGAAAAATAACCACCCTCCCCAATTCAAATCCACACACTCCTATTTATAGTTTTCAATACAACACACACTTATTCTGGATTATACTAATCCACACAAACAAACACATACTAATACTAACAGAGTATAGTTACGTGTCATTTGTAGAAGCTTCTGGATTCTTCTCTTTGCTCACTGCTTTTTCCCCTTCCTGACATAGACTTCTTGGTACTTATCAATACCCCCTTTGAGACGAAGCTTGTCCTCAAGCTTGAAATTAGGAAACTACTTCGAGAGATCCTTAGCTAACTCCTAGGTAGACTCATGAAATGGTAGATTCCTCCACTGAATTAGAACTTCTAGAAATCAATGCTTGGAGTAACGTGTATCAACAATGTCCTCACACTCCACTTGCATCTCTAAATCTATTGTCAGTTGTTTGGGAATAGAAACAGAATCAAACTGCTCTCCATTAGCTTGTTCTAGTTGAGACACATGATGTATTGTTGTAGCTTCTGGTAGAGCAAGTTTATAAGCAACCTTTCCAACCTTAAAAGGTCCATAGAATCTGGTAGAATGTTTTTGAAACTTGTAGTTGCCAAACATTTCCATTTATAGGTTTGAGTTTAAGGAAAACCCAGTCTCCCACTCGAAATTGTATATCCCTGCGAGACTTATAAGCTGTTTCTTTCATCATCTACTGATCTCACAACAATTTCCTCTTAATCTCCTCTAGCATCTGATCCCTTTCCGTCAGTTCCCTTTCCAATTCAAAGTTTGTTGTACAACCCTCTTCAAATCTTGCTAAGACAGGTGGTTCTCGACCATAGACAACCTGGAATGGAGATGTCTTCAAGGTTGTATGGAATGAAGTATTATACAAAAATTCTGCTCAATCCAGGAACTTGGACCATGATCTCGGATGTTCAGTAGTAGAACACCTAAGATAAGTCTCCAAAGTTTTGTTAATCACCTCCTTTGCCCATCAGATTGTAGATGATTTGTTGTGCTATAGTTAAGCTTTGTCCCCATGAGTTTAAATAGCTCCGACCAAAAGTGGCTCAAGAAAATCTTGCCCCTATCTAAAATAATAGATTTAGGATACCCGTGTAGTCTAACGACCTCCTTCACAAAACATCGAGCCACATCAGCAGTTGTAAAAGGATGTTTCAGTCTTATAAAATGAGCATACTTGCTCAGTCTGTCCACCACCACCATAATCACATTATAACCAGAAGATCTAGGCAGTCCTTCAATGAAATCCTTAGATAAATCTTCCCAAATTTGGTTAGGAAGAGGAAGTGGTTGTAAAAGCCCGCTAGAGATAACGTAGAGTACTTAAATTCTGATAGACCAAACATCTTGCAATATACTTCTGAATATCAGACTTCATCCCTTCAAAAAAAAAAAAAAATTCTGAACTCTCTTTACTCTCTTCAAGACTCTAGAATGTCCCCTAAATGGTCCATCATGGTATTCTTTCAAAATCAACTTCACCAACTTTGAATTTTTGGGAATAACCATTCTATCTTTATAGTATAGTCTTCCTTGAAAAATTCTATATCCATTTGGTCGTTCTTCATGTCTTTGAAGATTTTCTATAATCGGTCCTAACACTGGATCCAATAATACTTCCTTATCCAAATCTTCAAACTGTATGATATTTGGAACTGTTATCGCTAGTAAAAAGGCTTGGAACTGTATTTATGAAGGCTGTCATATCCTGGAAAGACCATCTACAGCTTTATTTTCTAATCCCGGTTTATAAAGGATGTCAAACTCAAACTCCAACAACTTAGTGAACCACTTTTGATATTCAAGGTTAACCATCCTATGTTCCAACAAATACTTTAAACTCTTATGATCAGTACACACCAAAAATTTCCTCCCAATCAAGTAATGTCTCCATTTCTGAACAGAAAATACTATTGCCATCAACTCCCTCTCATAAATGGGTGTCATTCTCTCTCGAGCAGTCAATCCTTTGCTGAAGTTTGCAATAGATTGTTGTTTCTACATTAATACAACACCCAAACCAGAACTAAAAGCATATGTTTCGACTACAAACATTTCCTGAAAATTAGGTAAACTCAACACCAGAGCAAAAACCATTGCCTTTTTAAGCTTGTTAAATGCTCTCTAAGCTTCTTTATTCCAAGCAAACCTATCCTTCTTCAAAAGGTCGGTAAGAGGCTGAGCAATAGAACCATAGCCTCTCACAAATCTTCTATAATAATCTGTCACAAATCTCACAAATCTTCTATTGTACTGCAATAGTTTTATTTGGGTCACTTTGGTATCTTATTGGACAAAAATGATGATATACCTTCCTTAAATATAATGTGACCAAATAATCCATTGAAGATTGCCCAAAGGTGCATTTCTTTTTGTTAGCAAAAAGTTTATGCTGGACCAACTTATTCAACACTATACTCAAGTGATCCATATGGTCTCCCAAATTCTGACTATACACCAGTATATCATCAAAGAAAACTAAGACAAACCTTCTGAGAAAAGGTCTAAATATCTGATTCATCAAAGCTTGAAAAGTTGTTGGAGCATTGGTGAGACCAAAGGGCATAACTAGGACTTCATAGTGACCATCATGAGTTCTAAAAGCTATTTTCATAATGTCTTCCTCCTTTATTATGATCTGATGGTACCCAGACTTGAAATCGAACTTTGAAAATATAGCAGCTCCATGTAACTCATCCAAAAGCTGATTAAACATAGGAATAGGAAACTTATCTGGGACTGTCTCCTTATTCAAAGCCCGGTAATCCACACAGAATCTCCAACTCCCGTCCTTTTTCTTAACTAACAACACAGGATTGGAAAAAGAACTTTGGCTAGGCCTTATAATTCCAGCTTGCAATATATCCTCGCTCGCTGCTTTTTTTCCCTTCCTGACATAGACTTGCTGGTACTTATCACTGTAATGTGTTGTTAGATATTAAACCAAGGCATAAATCTTGTAAATGGTTTTGGGTAATCTAAACTCGTAAGCTAAATTTTGGATTATGTTGGATCCAATTCATTTGTTACAACATCTCTTTAAATCTGATATTTTCACTTAGTTTTACCCCAATTTTGATCAGAAGGTCATGAAAGAGTAGAATTGTTCTAAGGTTTGATGAGAGGAACACACTACATCGTATTGAATGATTCTCCACATAATTCGTATAGTTATGAATCTGAGTTCATTAACGAGTGACGAAAGAATATTTGATGATCGATGCGTTGTAACACATGCAGAGATATATACCACTAGATGAAGGAAGATCTAACCTCGTGCAAACGGCTTGGGCTATGATGGGTCTGATTCACTCGGGACAGGTTTAAACGCTCGAAGAATTTGTTAGAGAATATAAAGATCTTTTTTTATTATTATGATAGAGTTTATATATTATTCTTTCTTATATATTTCTTTTCTTACAAGACAGGCGGAGAGAGATCCAACTCCTCTTCACCGTGCTGCGAAACTGATCATCAACTCTCAAATGGATAATGGAGACTTTCCTCAACAGGTGATTTCCTTAGTCCTAAATAAAATAAGCTTGATATATGATGTAAAACTGAAGGAAAATGATGATCATATTTTCTGTAGGAAATTCTTGGAGTGTTCATGAAGAACTGCATGTTACATTATCCTTTGTTCCGAAATACATTTCCTTTGTTGGCTCTTGCAAAGTACCGCAAGCTACTCCAGCAATGAAGAAAAAAAACTGGCCAGGGTGCTAGTAGAGAGAAAAATATCATATAATTAAATATGTATTTCGTTTATAACGTTGAAATTTTTATATTTTGAATACATTATATATCTACTTAGTCGAGAAAAAAGTTTGAAATTCCTTATTTCATTGTTCAAACGTTGATGAATCATATATCCTTTTTACTTGTTAAATTTTTCCAATGGGACATTGAAACGACGGAATATCAGAAATACCCTTACAGGGCTAAACCACTTCGAAAATACCCTTCCCTAAAATAATTATTAAAAAAAAACTGAAGAAAAGACAAACTTGCCCTTAATGTTCGAACGTGAAAAAACCCACGTTCGGCAGTTTTTCGACGTGAAAAACTGTAAAAAACGAGAAAGCCGAACATTTTTTCGACGTGAAACCTGTTTAAAAGTCTATAGCAAGAAATAAATAAGTGATGTCGAACTTGAGAGGGATCGATTTGAAGTTGGCGAGAAGGAAAATGGCTAGAATCAGAAGCAACAGTGTGAGTGATGCTGATGCTGATGCTGCAGTCCCTTTGACATTGGAGCAGAAATTAATTGGGAAAATAAAGAAGTCGGAGAAGAGAATCATCAACGCCGTAAGAGACCTTCTAAGGGATGCCGGGATTCATATGCCCAATCCAAGGCTGCCGAGAAATTTGCGATCACCAAAAACCAATCTTCCGACACTGTTGGTGATTTTGCTTTTGAATTATTTCGACGTCCAAATCCAGTGTCAAGAAAAGAGCCAAGCGGAGATGGCTCAAAAGAGGATTTGGCAAACATTTCTCCTGATGGAGTTCCACCAAGTAAGTAATATTTAGTGAAAATGTCATTTGAGTGTCAATTTCCATCGAGACATATAAGTCGTAGGGTCGCATAAGTCGTAGGGTCGTTAGAGTCGTAGGGTCGCATAAGCCGCAGGGTCGTTAGAGTCGCATGGGTCGCATGGGTTTCATATGTCGCATGTGTAACTAAGTCGCTAAATTCGAATGGGTCGCATGTGTTACATAATCAATGTAACGAACCAAGTAAGTACGGTCATTTGAGGTCGCATGGGTCGCATGGGTCGCATTGGTCGCATGGGAAGCATGGGTCACATAGGTCGCTTTGGTCGTTATATGTTTAATGAGGTAAATTTTATGCAAGTGCTGGACCTTTATCGAAGGAGTCTGCGCCATATGTTGAACCTTAGCCGACGAAAAGAGCAAGAACAATGGTTCAAGAACCTCAAGGGGAAGAGGAGTTTGTGTGGAATCCCAAGGGATTAGTAAAGGGCTTGATAAACCAATTTCCTTCCTTCATTTACGTTAGCGGTGAAAAGTTGACCAATCTATATTGGTTCCTGAAGGCACCTCGACATGAGCGGTGGTGGAAATCTGAGCTAGATATTCCCCGGGGCCAAAGTTTTGGGAGATTATATTAAAGGCCTACGTATGGCTTGAAGATGATGTAAGTTTTTTTAAACCCTTAGTATCACAGAGTTTTGTGTCATATGTATTCCTGTGTGTTAATTTTTTTTTGCAGCAATTGGATGAGGCGTTGATGGAGCTGTTTTCTCGCTCAGCATTGGATCCCAGCGCGAATCAGAATTATTACGTTTGTCCTATTTTTTTTATGCATACGCTCTCGCTGTGGATGTACGAGGATATGGAAAATTTTGCCGGAAATTTTAGTGATTTTTTGAATGCCAAGTATCCATTCAGCAATACGAAGACACCAATTAGTGATTATGAAGGTTTTATCTCAGTTCTAAATATTCCATCGGACAAAAATCGATGGGTAGGATGTCATTGGATAGCCATCAAAGCGGATTTCAAAACACGATCCATCACGGTTACCAATGCCGCATTCAAGACCTATATTAAAAGGTTCTTTAATATGGTCAATACATGCACCTTGGTCATTCTTTGTATTTAGTGTCTTTCTGGAATTTCAGGAGTCCATTTAATTTTCGTTAAATATGAGTTTATAAATAGAGGAGGAAAAACCGAAAAGCTACAACAATTTGTAGCACCAAATCATCTCTTGTTTCGAGTCTTTCATTCTCTCCTGTCTTCCAACCCATGTGACCCTTCCTACCCATGTCACTTGTCATTTTGCTGTCAGACTCCTGTCTTCCGACCCATGTGACCCTTATGACCCATGTGACCCTTCCGACCCATGTATATAAGTTAACATCTAAGTCTCTTCTCTTAGTATGCGTATCTAACCCATATTTCTATGAAAAATCTTTTTTACCTTTGTGACTTGCGTGGCGTAGTCACCATTGTCGATGCAGGGCATCGTGTTGTCTATGTGTTACTCAAGGTCTTTGTAATCGGCAGACTCGAGCTCTATGCAGTCACTGACGAGTTGCGGGGGTGACTTAGGTGACCAAAATCCTTTCTTCCGACCCATGTGAATTGTCATTTTGCTGTCAGACTCTTGTCTTCCGACCCATGTGACCCTTCCGACCCACGTGACCCTTCCGATCCATGTATATAAGTTAACATCTACGTCTCTTCTCTTAGTATGCGTATCTAACTCATATTTCTATGAAAAATCTTTTTTACCTTTGTGACCTGCGTGCCATAGTCACCATTGTCGATGCAGGGCATCGTGTTGTCTATGTGTTACTCAAGGTCTTTGTAATCGGCAGACTCGAGCTCTATGCAGTCACTGACGAGTTGCGGGGGTGACTTAGGTGACGGTGTTGGGTTACTCTTCAAATATGACTGGAAGACGAAGTACATGGCAGGAGATGACTGAGGTGACGGTGTTGGGTCACTCTCGGCTAATGAAATATCTCTCCAGTGAACTCATGCGACCCTCATTTGGCATTAATTAGTTTGGCGTTGTAGATGTATATGTCTAATTTAGAATCAATATAGGTAATATTGTCCAGTTCGCATCTATTCATCAATATATGCGACCATGCGACCCATGCGACCTTCATGCGACCCTCATTTGGCATTAATTAGTTTGACTTTGTAAATGTATTGTTTTGATCGGTTTTTGGCATTTTATCATCATAAACCCGTAAATTCGTCGATTTCGCATCTATTCATCAATATATCCGACCATGCGACCCATGTGACCCTCATTTGGCATTAATTAGTTTGACATTGTAAATTTATTGTTTTGATTGGTTTTTAGCATTTTATCATCATAAACCCGTACATTCGTCGATTTCGCATCTATTCATCAATATATCCGACCATGCGACCCATGCGACCCTCATTTGGCATTAATTAGTTTGACGTTGTAAATGTATTGTTTTGATTGGTTTTTGGCATTTTATCATCATAAACCCGTAAATTCATTAGTTTGACGTTGTAATTGTATTGTTTTGATCGGTTTTTGTCATTTTGTCATCATAAACCCGTAAATTCGTCAAGTTCGCATCTATTCATCCATATTTGTGACCAAGCGACCCATGCCATTATCAATATATTTGAGTTGTATATGTCTAATTTAGAATCAATATAGATAATAATATAAATAATATCGACATTTGAACAAAATCTTAAATGTATTGTTTAATCATCCGCCGAGTTCTTAAAACACTACTATCACTTTTGAAACACATGCATTGGTTTTACACAATTCAACTAGGTACACATGGGTCATAATCTGTTTTAACCGTTGATTGACATTGTAAATGTATTCTTTTGATTGGTTTTTGTCATTTTATCATCATAAACCCGTAAATTTGTTGAGTTCGCATCTATCATCAATATATGCGACATACGACCAATGCGACCTTCATGCGACCCTCATTTGGAATTAATTAGTTTGACGTTGTAAATGTATTGTTTTGATTAGTTTTTGGCATTTTATCATCATAAACCCGTAAATTCGTCGATTTCGCATATATTCATCAATATATCCGACCATGCGATCCGTGCGACCCTCATTTGGCATTAATTAGTTTGACGTTGTAAATGTATTGCTTTAATTGGTTTTTGTCATTTTATCATCATAAACTCGTAAATTCGTCGAGTTCGCATCTATTCATCCATGCGAATCTCATTAGACCCTTATTTGATTGGTTTTTAACATTTTATCATTTTCACCAAAATTCCCGCCGAACTTTTCACCGAATTTTGAAAAAACTTTTCGAATTCCATCTGACGGCGATTCGATGTCAAGGTCATGTCTTTTCGTATTCTAGCCGTTTCCTTTTTCTAATAACGACACACACACACACACACACACACACACACACACACACACACACACACACACACACACACACACACACACACACACACACACACACACACACACACACACACACACACACACACACACACACACACACACACACAC
>CM071869.1:38565393-38589585 GCA_036759665.1 Gynandropsis gynandra
AACCTCATTTGAACAACAAATGAATGATGTGTGTTTGTGTGGCCTTTGTTTCATTCACGTCAAGAGCAAAAGACTATCGAATGTTGGTTCATATATGTTTTGGGCATATTTTGTGTGCACACTTTGAAAATGTGTTCCTTTTTTTACATTTCTGTTTCCCAAACCCTAGATTCATAGATTTGTCTGATTTTATTTGTCATATTTCAATTATTTGATACCATAGTTATCTATATCAAACGAAGAACATTCAGAGTTGCTCTAACGATTTCATTCATCATATATGTCAAGATAGTATTGGTATAGATCCCTAAATGATATTATCCATTTTGGGTAGTTTCAACAAATTCTTGTTTAATTTGTTTCCGTTTTAATTTTCTTGATACAGTTCCACCACAAGATAAAAACAAGAACTGAAGCTGAACCATAGAAACGTTCATACGACTGATAAAAAAGATCATCAATAACATAGAAGAACCAACCGGTTATGAGAAACTTCGAACAAGGCACACCATACCAACACTCGGAATTCTCACAGAAGAGAACTTACCAACAGAAAAAAAGCCAGGGAGATATTTCTCGGGTGATAAACATGTTTACAAGAGATATAAACTCACCCATTCTTCTATAGTTAATGAAACAAAGGGTCACAAGGGACAAAGGGTCGCAGAGATACAAGGGTCACAGAGGTACAAGGGTCGAAGAGAGATAAGGGTCGCAGTGGTCATAGTGGTCGCAGAGGTACAAGGGTCGAAGGGGGACAAGGGTCGCAAGGTCCAAGGGTCTAAAAAAATGTTTACTCGTTGATTATGGAAGATGTAATTTGGTACATTGTTCTTTTTTTTAACAGTTTATTTGTAACATAATTTTGGGAATGGATAATTCATATTTGTACATTGTAATTTTTTTAAATTATTCATATTATTTGTAAATAATTTTTAAATAATAAATTATTTTGCCTATATTGTTAGTATCACTGTTTTTGTTGATTTAGTATTATTGTAACAAGATTCGTAGAGGGACAAGGGTCGTAAGGGTCCAAGGGTCGTAGAGGAACACGGGTCGCAGGGGTCCAAAGGTCGCAGAGGGACAAGAGTCGCAGGGGTCCAAGGGTCACAGAGGGACAAGGGTCGCAGGGGTCCAAGGGTCGTAGAGGGACAAGGGTCGCAGGGGTCCAATGTTCGAAGAGGTACAAGGATCGCAGGGGTCCTAGGGTCGAACTGGGTCACAGGGTCGAACTGGGTCGTAGGGTCGGACTGGATCGTTGGGTCGAACTGGGTCGCTGGGTTGCAGGGGTATGTTGGGAATATCAACATTTATAAGGGTGTTTTTGAAGTTAAAATTTTTTTCTTTTTCGGGAAGGGTATTTTTGAAGTGTTTTAGCCCTATGAGGATATTTTTGAAGTTAGCCCCATTGAAACATATTTTACCATCATTTTTGAAAATATTTGGCCAAGGTCTAAATTTTTTTAACAATTTATTAATATTTTCAAAAAATTGCATATATAATTTCGAAGCTTCATATTGTACATACTAATTTGTCTTATATTGTGTTATCTTAAATCATCTGGATCATAAATTTGTACTATAATTTTAGATAATAATGATTTTTTAAATCAGTTTTTGGGTAATCCCATAATACACATGAAGAAGGTAGAGGAGGAAATCTTTGTGCTACCGGTTTCATTTCTTTATACAAAGCTTAACTTGTGAATGATCGCAAGTTGGGTAAAGACTATAACGACAATGGAAAATTTGGAAAATTGGTTTGAGAAGAGTTGAATTTCGTCAGATGAAGCTTTGTTATATTGTTGGAAAATAAGGGATCCAAAGGTCTGGAATTTTTCTGTTTTTTGTACAAACACAAATATTTATAAAAAACTCTATTGATATTGGGTTCAAGGGGATCAAAGGAAACCCCAAACGAGACATACCTCCTTAGACATTGTGTAAGTGATGAAGACGAGACACCAAGTACACATTGAACGATCACTAGGGCTAAGGTTAAGAAAAAGAGCATGTTCATTTGAATGGTGGTCGAAGATCTTGCAAAGGTACCTCAGGAGCATCAAGAGGTGTCAAGGAAGGCATATCTAACTTGCCTACAAGTAGAAAAGGCCAAGAAGAGTAAGAATATAAAGGAGCTGAAGACGCTTTGCCCGATTATGGAGTCGTTTGACTAGAGCGAACCCTCTAGAACAATGTACACATGTCATCATTGGTCACACGAGCAAAGTGACAATGTGCTTGACTCAAATTCGTTGAGGACTAACTTTGAGCTTGTTCTTGAGTTTTAAACTGTCTCAAACAAACCAAGTGAATTCAAGTGAAATAGAGTTTTGAGAGATTGTGACTTTCGTCATCATTTTTTCTAGGGGTTGGGGTTTCGGGTTTCGGGACGGGTTCTTCAGGTTCGGGTTCCTCGGGTTCTAAAAAATTGAACAAAAAAATCATTTGGTTTTCGGAACGGGTTTCTCGGGTTTCGAGTTGGGTTCGGGTTGTTCGGGTTTTGAAACATTGAATCCAAAAAACCCAAATTGTATTTGGGTTCTTTCGGATTCTTTGGGTTTTTTGGGTTATTTAAGTACTGGTAATTCGAGTTTCAACGGGTAATTCGGGTTTTAAACGGATAATTCGGGTTTTAAATTGGTAATTCGAATTTAAACGGGTAATTCGGGTTCCAAATTTAACATACAAAAATTAGGTTAGAAGGGTTAGGGTTTTTTTTTCCGGTTTCTCGGGTTCTCCCGAACCCAACCCGAACCGACCAGAACCTATTTGAGTTTTAGATTTTGAACCCATATGGGTTTTTTTTACAAAACCCGTTTATATCACGGGTTGAGTTTTTCGGGTTGGGTCGGTCCAGGTAACCCGAAACGCCCACCCCTAATTTTTTCATCCAAATCTTCCTATTTATGCTAACTTCATATTTTAACTATCTTTTTTATCTAGTTTATAAAATCATCGTGATTCACATTTGCAAGGTGAATGAGAAAATCAGTTGCAAACGAAAATGCAGTTGATAATGGTGAAGTTCTAATGGATGATGAGAATAGAACTCACCACTGTCCACTAACGATTTGATTAGATGGAAGACATGACATACAGGGTTTGCCAAGAATCACAATAGAGGGGACCAAATGTAGCTCAAAATCTATACCCTTTAGTATGCTTGTCAAAATTCAGCTCAACTGCGGATGAGCTTGAAGCTTGGTTGATAAAAATTTGGTTGAAGCCTATATTTTTGAAGTTCTATAGGAATCGAGCCAATATGCCGGGCTTTTGTGGAGATCGTATAAATTTCAAACAATCCACGAGCAAATAAACGATAAAGATTTACCCTTTTCTTCCAAGTTACACAAATTTTTGAGTCTTTAAATTCTTTATATACCCATTTACTTTTTCACAAAGAAGTTTACCTACCCTCCATTCATCGACTTCAAGATTCCACAAGACATCCATCAGTTTTCACATATCATTAATGTGAATGTAAACCACAACACACCCATAAGCTTTCACACATCATTAATAGGAATTAAAGTCAAAATGCAAGGGATGATGATCTTTGTATTATGCTCTGTCTATTATTCGTATCCGCTCTCCAAACTTATGTTTGGATCTCTCTTTCTTGTGCATTATTTTTCTTCTTCTTTCTTCTCCGTCTTTAGCTATATATGAATTATGGGGTCAAATTTGGTTACAGAGTTTGGGAAGGAGATAAAAGGAGAGATAAGGTTGAGGGAGGTGATGGATGATTATGGTAACACCTTCGGCAATCCTAGGCACGATACCGTCCATCCTGCACCCTCTTGTAGAAACAGAGTTCCTCACCATCTTCTTGATGGCTTGGTCTAGTCAAATTTCTGCTTATGATATCTTTCAACTTCATCTTCTAGAAATCTTCTTTCTTCCATTTTGAGACCATATTAAACAAAGAAACATTACATGGTCTTATTCCGCACCCAAGAGATTGAATTGCTTTTGCAAGCAATTTCTAGTTCACTTGGAAGATTAAGACTTGGTTAAGAACTACATAAACAATGCGAGGTTTTTGTAAAAATCTCACTCCATGGCCCGACTAAAACCTATTCAAAACTCGATAGCTCGATCACAACCTTAAGATTTCAAGCCCAATAACTACGGGTTTAGGTCGGGCTCGGACTTGGCCATCTCATTGACACCCTACCCTCGATCGTGTCATGAGGCACAACCAACAATGGATAGAATCAATGATGAAATCAACATCATCAAGATGTACATTCCTACATTCTTTAGTCAGAATCAACTCACACTTTCTTGAAGGAATAATGGAGAGCATGCCATCTTGACTTGCATGTTGGAATCAACTCACACTTTCTCGAAGGCCTAATGCAGAGCATGTAATCATAACTTGGGAGGAGATGTGTACTGTCATTAGGCATCAATTTGTACCCTTTCATTACCATTGAGAGGTCAATCAACATCTAAGGCAATTGGTGTCAGGTAGTAGGAGCGTGGAAGACTACTACAAGGAGATGGACTCCATGATGATTCGGGTGAATATCGAAGAAGATCAGAAGAGTTTGATGGTTCAAATTCTAGACGGTCTTAATCTTGACATACGTTATTATGTAGCTACTCATCATTATGTAGTCATGGATAACTTGCTGCATATGGCGATTAAGATCGAAAAGCAGTTGAATAGGTAGGGAAAATGTTTCATAGGGCATACCTAATCAATTTGAATACTGAATGTAAGATACAAAGCAGAGCAGTAGGTGGAGACGAAAAAACCAATAGGTCCCCCGACACTTCCTTGAGAAATCGTGAAACTCATTGTTTCAAGTGACAGGGTCGATGTCAATTTACTCGAGACAGCTCGAATAAGAAGGCCCCAGATCATTGAATACATTAATGAATATTTTTTTTAAAGTAAATGGATATGAATCATTCTTAAAAAAACATGGGCATAACAATCGCTTATCTCTCACTCGAGCTCCCACGTTGTAGGGGCATTTATATTTGCCTCACTTGCAAAGATATTTCAAGCGCATACGTAGAATGGTGATGTATAAAATGACTAACTCTTAGTTGCAACCACACAATATATACTATCTTTTACGTATTCCTAGTGCACCGTGGATTGATATGTCCATGGAAATTTTATTAGGACTTCCAAGGTTTAAATTTGGATATGGTTAATTTTTTACCGTACTTGATAGGCTTTTCAAAATGACTTATGTCATTGCCTGTTATAAGTTTGAAGATGCATTACATATAGCTGCTGATGAGGAAATATAAAATTAAGTGAAGCCAAAGAGGGTCACACCAATGAGTAGCTAACTCAATGAACTTAACGAGCATAACTTTTCCATGGCCTACTCACACGTGGAAAGCCAAGAGTTTGCAAAGCAAAGTAGTAGATATAGTGAAGGATGCACGGGAAGTACTTGATCAAAAGGAGGATTGAAGCCCAACTCAATGGAGATTGAAACTGGTTTTTCCATTGAAAAGAGCTTAGAACAACACACCTAATCATTTTCGCTGTATAGGTCTTTAAGCGGAGACATCATTAATCAGTACACTAGAATAGGATCTCCACTACGAGAGTAGGTAGGTCTACGAGATATGATTGAATTTCCAAATAGAATCATCCCAACTTGTATATAAATAAGATCTTAGTTTAGTTTACCTGTTCATACCACACACACCTCTTATACATTTTTATGACTTTAGTTCTCTTAGGCAACGAGATTTCGTGTGACTCCCTAGAGCAAGCCCATGTGGTGACGATGATGCGTTATCGAAGTTAAACAAATAACCTAAACTACCCGCAAGTGCACGACACGTGTGTAGTACTTTAGGTGTCGATCCCATAGGGACTACGCAACACAACCTAAACTCTAACTACGAATCAAACTTGCTAACGAACAAAATATTGGGAATTGAGAATGAAATACTAAATGAACGAAATAAACAAACTAGTTCTTAAAAATGAGACAAACGTTCGAGGAATCTAGTTTCACCACAAGACTACTGAAACCAACAATCAACCTATCTATCATGCAATTCCAGTCAAGTTATCTAAGTGAGACGTTCCTAATATGATATCTATCCTCTCTCAAGGCATAGACATGTGATCTAGTCAAGCTATTCCCTACTTTTGTGGCTGACACCTTGAACTAAACCCATAAGATAAGTGATTCATCCGTTTTACCCTCAACCGCTGCTACCCTACTTTTGTGGCCTAACCTCGGTTGATCTAAACTCGATCTCTTAGGACTAGAATTCTCCTTTCGGCCCTTCTCCTAACCCCTAACACATGCATTTACTTGGCCTTCGTAAACACAAGTCATTTAAGCACTCAGATAAAGAATAGATAAACGAAAACGGGAAGATGCATTCAAAGATAAATCAAAGTGGTTCCGGGATAGCCATGGGCTAATCCCTTCACCTAGAACAAAAAAACTACTCGCTCATGCGTCCGTAAACAATCATAAATGAAATAGAAGGTCTAAGGAACATGAAAACCAAACGAAACCGAAGTGTCGGGTTGATCTCCAATGCTCCTTGTAAGTCTCCTTCGCAAGAACCTTCTTCTTCTTCTTCTTCTTCTTCTTCTTCTTCTTCTTCTCTACTCTCTCTCCTCGATCAAGAACTGAAAACTGAGTCAATGAGCTCGACCTTTCACTCCTCTCTTCTTCTTTCCTTCCTCTTTTCTTTCCTTTTCTCCCTTTCTTTCCTTCTGGACGTTCAGTTATTCCTTATGTTGCAGCAGCCACCGATTGTTGTCTTTTCATGAGTTTCCATTCTTGAATAAGTTGGGTGACGTTTCCATTTGTTTCTCCAGCGAAATATCACTTATTCCTCTTCTCCAAAGTCGTTTTCCTTATTGTATAAGTCCCTAACAAACTCCCATTTGTTTTAAGTCAAATTAACTTATTTGGAGTTACAGGTGGCGGACCCGACCCGCGTGGGCAGGGTAATTGACCCCGGTCGTGGTATTTCTCACCCGACTTGTGCTCAATTCGCTGGACAAAATCACCGTAACAAATGCCCGCTCTGGCTAGGGAGTTACCCACGCGGGTAGTGGCTATTCCTTGTCGATTCTCGTCCCGTTTGTCCCGTGATGATCCTCTATGTTGGTACATTGTCTCGTGCACGTCCTTTAGCTCTGAAATGAACAGAATACGCATAAAAACCTGTAAGAACATGAGAACACGAAAACAAGTAAGATGGATACGGAATCATACGTAAAACATCGCATCTATATCATAAACATCTCTAAAATCGTGCAAGAAAATACGTATGAAAACGAGATGATCAAAATCCCCCAAACTTGAATGTTTGCTTGTCCCTAAGCAAACGTAAACGTGAAACATGTGGGGTATACAAAATCCGAGAATTCCCCCTTCTCCTAGAAATACCGCTAAAGCGAACCTAACGGATCAACTAGCAAGTCGAGAGCAAATTCGATCTAATTATGTTTTTAGTCTTCTTCCTAGGTTCACCAAGGCTAACCATGAGAAAGTAAATCAATGGAAAACTAAAAAAGTCACGGTAACTCTCTCCACCAAACAAGACTTCAGACAATGATAAACCTAGAACAACCGAGGATACTTGTTGCTTTTCCGAGCTTCTTTCTCTTTATTCCTTTTTTCTTTTTCTTTCTCTTTTTTTTTTCTTTCTTTTTATTTTCTTTTTATGTCCTCTTTTTCTTTTCTTTTTTTCTTTTTCTTCGCATACACACTAGGCTTCTAGGACGTCGGATTTGAAGGGATCCAGCCTCTACTTAGACCCAGACTACCGATGATGGTATACTCATGCATCTCGTTCAAGAGTGCAGCGGAGTAGGCGGCGTTTTATTGTGCCATGTCCTTAGGACATAGAAAGATGATCGCCAACCCACCACTTAGACCCGAGCGATCGAAAGAGTATCAAGGTCGATGCACTCATATCGATTTTAGATCATGCGTTTTAGGCATTATTAACTGGTGTCCCTAACCCATAGCTACAAACCTACTCACTTATACGTTTTGATACAAAAAAGACAAAACATTATTTCTATCGACAGCGGAGTGTTAGTGTGTGCTCTTAATCTGCAAATAAGCTCGATCTCATACGATATAGTAATCCTCATAGAAAAGTGAAATAAAGCATCTTCTACACGAAGTATGGCCACTGGATAGAGAGAATAAACGATAAACTAGCCTAGCAACCTCGTCTAAACCCCCATAAGAACCACTAGAATTCCCAACGAACTACGACCTATTGTTTTTTAGCCGACTAATAAGCTCTAACGCTTAAGGAAAACCTAGCTCAAACGTGCAAAATGTCACGGAAAAGGCCAACTTCTTAAGCATCCTAGGTTCAGGGTTCATCTCAAAACGTGGCACCGGACAAGTGCCTAGGACGATTCTGACTCACGAAAACAAAAACAAACTAAAAACTACAAAAATAACCTAAAAAGTACAAAGTCAAAGGGAAAATGAAGGAAAATGAAACGAAATCACCTGACAAACGTGAGCTACTCCCCCAGATGTGAATTGAACGGCGTCCTCGATGTGAAGCTCCGATGGAGGGTAAGGGAAGTGAAGCACGTTTGCGGTGGTATATTTTTTTGTATTTCTGTTTTTTAACGAAAACAGTAAATAGAGTCTAAAACTAAAAACTAGGAAAAATAAGAAAAACAAACAGCTGGGTTGCCTCCCAGAAAGCGCTTATTTAACGTCTTTAAGCTTTTACGTCTCAATTCCTCATGCGTGTGCGACGGGTGGACCGGAAAGGGAAATGGAGTTTCCACGTTCAATCGGTTGAGGGGCTTGGTAGAGCTTTAGCCACTGTCCATTAGCTTTGAATGTCCCACTTGTCTCGCTCCAAAGTTCTACTGCTCAATGCGGGAATACCTCTCGTACCTGAAAAGGACCAGACCAACGGGACCGTAGTTTGCCCGGGAAAAGCTTAAGACGAGAATTAAATAGTAGAACCAAGTGACCTAGCTGAAAGTCATGAGGTAGGATCTTCTTATCATGCCATTTCTTAGCACGCTCCTTGTAGATCTTAGAGTTCTCGTATGCATCAAGACGAAGCTCGTCGAGCTCGTTCACCTGCAAAAGTCGTTTCTCACCTGCACTCTTAAGATAAAGTTAAGGAGTTTTGTCGCCCAATAGGCGCGGTGCTCTAGCTCGACAGGTAAGTGGCAAGGCTTGCCATAAACAAGCTGAAAAGGAGTCATGCCAATGGAAGTTTTAAACGCATTCCTATAGGCCCATAACGCATCATCTAATTTCATCGACCAATATCTATGGGACCTAGACACGGTTTTCTCTAGTATGCTCTTAATCTCCCTATTCGAAACCTCTACTTATCCGCTAGTTTGTGGGTGGTACGGTGTAGACTCGAATTGTCTTGCAATGAAGTGTGAACCTCCATTACTAATGACTAATCTAGGAACTCCAAAACGAGGGAATATGATCTTCCTAAAGAATTTCATCACTACCCTAGCGTCATTAGTCGGCGTTGCTATGGCTTCCACCCACTTAGATAAATAATCTACACCTACCAAAATATATTGGTTGTCCCACGATGATGGGAAAGGTCTCATGAAATCTACACCCCAAACATCAAACAATTATACCTCAATGATGTAGTTCTGTGGTATCTCGTTCCTTTTACCTATATTTCCCGTTCTTTGACATCTATCACAAGAGGAAACGTACCTAAGGGCATCCTTGAAGAGGTTCGGCCAATAAAAATCTGCTTGTAGCACGTTTGAAGCGGTTTTAGACTTGCTGAAGTGACCTCCATAATCCGATCCATGACAATGGAATAGGATGCTCTCTACCTCTTCCTCGGGGATGCATCTCCTAAAGACCCCGTCTGCGCATCTCTTGTACAGAATTGGATCATCCCAATGGAAATGTTTGACGTCCGCAAAGAACTTCCTGCGCTCATGAAAAGAAAGATCGGGGTGTAGTATACCGCTCACAAGAAAATTAACAAAATCAGCATACCAAGGAGCAAGGTTACCTGAAGTGAGTGCACATATGATGTTGTCTCGCAAGGAATCGCCGATAGGTCTCTCATCCTCTACAATGATGCGAGAGAGGTGGTCTGCAACGACGTTCTCGGATCCCTTCCTATCTCTTATTTCGAGATCAAACTCTTGTAAGAGAAGGATCCATCGGATGAGGCGTGGTTTCGGGTCCTTCTTCCCTAGAAGATATTTAAGCGCTGCATGGTCAGTATAAACGATTACCTTTGATACTACGAGATAGGATTTGAACTTGTCAAAAGAGAAGACGAGGGCAAGGAGCTCCTTCTCGGTTGTGGCATAGTTGATTTGAGCGTCGTCTAGTGTCTTGCTAGCGTAGGAGATGACATGAGAGACCTTGTCTCTTCCCTGCCCTAAAACAGCCCCAACGACGTAGTCGCTAGCGTCACACATAATCTTGAATGGAAGGCTCCAATCGGGTGGCTGAATGATAGGCGCCGTAACCAATGCTGTCATGATGGTGTTGAAGGCGTTGTGGCAATCTTTAGAGAAGTCGAATGTAGCGACTTTGGCCAGCAACTCCATAAATGGTTTTGTAATCTTCGAGAAGTCTTTGATGAACCTCCAATAAAAACCTGCATGCCCTAGGAAGCTACGAATCTCTTTAACCGAAACAGGTGGAGAAAGTTTCTCGATTACCTCAATTTTGGCTTTGTCGAATTCTGTGCCCCTCGATGAGATCATATGTCCAAGCACATTGCCTTCCTTCACCATAAAGTGACAATTTTCCCAATTAAGAACAAGATTCGCTTCCTCACATCGCTGCAACACCCTAGAAAGGTTAACGAGGCAATCATCGAATGAAGAGCCGTAAACCGAAAAATCATCCATAAACACTTCCATGATATGTTTAATTAAATCGGAAAAAATTGCCATCAAACAACGCTGGAAAGTAGCCAGAGCGTTGCAGAGGCAAAAAGGCATACGACGGTAAGCGAATGTCCCATAAGGACATGTGAAAGTCGTCTTCTCCTGGTCTTGAGGGTGTATGGGAATCTGAAAGAAACCAGAATATCCGTCCCAATAACAAAAATAGGCATGATTCGCTAACCGTTCTAACATTTGGTCGATGAATGGGAGAGGGAAGTGATCTTTCCTCGTCGCCTTTTTGAGCTTGCGGTAGTCTATGCACATCCTCCATCCCGTGACGGTTCTCATTGGAATCAGCTTGTTGTTATCGTTGCGTACTACCGTCATTCCTCCTTTCTTTGGTACAACATGCACGTGGCTCACCCATTCGCTGTCCGAGATAGGATATATGATACCTACATCTAAAAGTTTTAGTATCTCTTTTTGCACTACCTCTTTTAAGTTGGGGTTCAGCCGCCTTTGTGTTTTGATGGATGGTCTGTGCCCGTCCTCCATGAGTATTTGATGCATGCATAACGAAGGGCCTAGTCCGTTGATATCATCGATGGTGTATCCGATCACTCTCCTATGGTTCCTTAAGCATTCAAGTAGCTTTTGCGTCTCATCTGCACTCAAGTTAGCATTAACAATAACGGGGTATGTATCATTAAGTCCGAGGTATTCATATCGAAGAGAAGAAGGAAGAGGCTTCAACTCGAGTTTGGGTGCCTTCTCCAGTGCGAAGTCAGCTTGTGCTTCGTGTGGTATCTCCTCACATGGGGCGTCTCTTAGTGCTTGAATAGCACTCATGAATTCTGCGTACGCCTCAGCTTCTTCGTCGGTAAAACCTGCATCTTTGCAAACTTGAGTCAAGCATCTAACGAGGGGATCGAAAATACTTACTTGATCAAACGTGTCATTCGTTAAATCGTCCAGCAAGTCAATTTGATAGCAAGACTCCTTGATGTAGGGTCCATTCATGGATTTGGACAAGTTGAATTCAATCGTTTCGTCTCCGACACATAGGGAAAGTTTTCCTTGTAGTACGTCTATCATCGCACCTGCAGTAGCTAAGAACGGTCTACCAAGTATAATAGGTATCCTAGCATCCTCTTCAATATCAAGTACAAAAACGTCAACGGGTATACAAAGATTACCTACCTTGGTGGGAATGTTTTCAACAATCCCCACCGGATATCTTACCAAACGGTCAGCGAGTTGGAGAGACATCTTGGCAGGTTTGAGGTCGCCGAAGTTCATCCGCTTCAAGACTGAATGTGGCATGAGGCTCACGCTTGCTCCTAAATCACACAACGCTTTATCAATATCAAGATTACATATTGTGCACGGAATTGTGAAGCTTCCAGGGTCCTTTAACTTCGGGGGCAGCTTGTTTTGAAGAATGGCGCTACATTCCTCGGTGAGTGCTACCGTCTCACTCTTTTCGATACGCCGTTTGTTGGATATAATTTCTTTGAGGAACTTAGCATACGTGGACATTTGTTGGGGGGCCTCTAAAAACGGTATGTTGATGTGAAGCTTCTTAAGGATCTCTACAAACCGTCCATATCTTACCTCGTTCTTGCTGCTCACCAACCATTGAGGATACGATATTGGAGGTTTGTACGCCGGTGGAGCAACGTACGGTTTCTCCAATTCTGATTTAGTTCTGTCCTCATTCACAATGCCCTTTCCTTTATCCACTGATTTTCCAGCAACCTTCTCTTTCTCTTTCTGGGGCGGATTCTCAAGCACATTCCCGCTGCGCATGGTGATGGCATTCACGTGCTCTCTCGGGTTAAGATCAGGTTTACCGGGAAGGTGTCCGGGATTCCGAGAGGATGAGGCGGCCTGTTGTGCTATGGAATTTCTAACATCTTCACATGCATGCTCAATGATTCCATATGAGATTTAAGCTCACTAATCGCTGTTCCCACATCCGCGTTGAATTTGGTTTGAGTCGATTGTTGCTGCCTTTGCTCCTTAATAAATTCGAGCAACACTCCTTCAAATTTTAATGAAGAGGCTTGAGGAGGTTAAGGAGCTTACGGAACTTGCTGAGCTTGCTGGAATTGCTGGTTGTTTTGCTGAAAAGTTTGCTGGTTGAAACCCCAAAAATTTTACCGGTTGAGTCGTTCGATACGAAAGATTCGCGTGATTCCTCCAATTTGGGTTATAGGTATTCCCGAGTTGAGTATTTCCTTGCTGCTCGGCATAATTCATTTGTTCGAAATCCTCATGTACCGTGCATTGATACGCTGTTCCGTATCTCCACAGTTCACACAGTACATGGCGTTCGCTGCATTACCCGTTGCCCTGCTCCGATTCGGCTCATAGAAAAGACGAGTGCTGTTAGGCATACCTCTTGGTGTTGACCACATGGTGTGGTTCATGGCAAGGTTATCGATCAGCTCGTATGCCTCCTCGATGCTCAGATCCATAAATGATCCTCTAGCAGCGTTATCCAACGTCGTTCGGTGTTCATCTGAAATTTCGTTGTAAAAGGTTTGGATAACGTACCTCTGCTCAAGACCATGGTGTGGACACAACTGTAGAAGATCCTTAAATCTGCCCCACGCTTCAAAAAAGGTTTCTCCATCTCTGCATCTAAACATTGTGATTTCCCCCATAATCTGAATCGTCTTGCTCGGAGGAAAGAAGCGTGATAAGAACAATGTGCAGAGCTGATCCCNNNNAGCTAAGCCCAAGTAGTGATAGATCCAGCGGGGAGCGATTGCAGCCAAGTTTTCGCTCTTCCCCCAATTGAGAAGGGGAAGAGAATCAATAAGATCGCGTCCTATGAGACTCCGTGTATCTTGAATGTACCAGAAAGCTCAAGGAAGTCTCTGAGGTGCTGACGGGGATCCTCGTGATTTCCACCCATGAATTGCTTCTGATAAAGCACATTGATCATTGCTGGCTTAATCTCAAACTGTTCTCTCACAACAGCAGGCATCCTTATGGTTGTTTGCACGTTGTTCATGTTCGGCACCACGTAATCCCTGAGACGACGTGGTGGAGGAGCCTGTGGTTCTCGCGGTTGAGGCGCGAGTGGCTGTTGCTGCATATGCCCCAAATTATCGAGAGGTAACTAGAGTTGTTCGTGGCCGTTCTGATTATCAATATCTCGTTGATTTGATGGCTCTGTGTTACCTTCTTCCTTGCCCTTTCTCAGTTGTCTACAAGTTCGCTCGATCTCCGGGTCGATTCGGAGTAGACTATAAGTACCTTGAGACCTGGTCATAAATCGACAAAGGACAAACGAATGGAATTAGGTAGAAAGAAACGAAAGAAAACAAAAACAAAAACAAAAACAAAGCAAGAAAGACTCTAGGCTCGAATATAAGACTCGTTGACAATAATCCCCGGCAACGGCGCCAAAAACTTGATGCGTTATCAAAGTTAAACAAATAACCTAAATTACCCGCAAGTGCACGGCACGTGTGTAATACTTCAGGTGTCGATCTTACAGGGACTACACAACATAACCTGAACTCTAACTGCGAATCAAACTTGCTAACGAACAAATTATTGGGAATTGAGAATGAAATACTAAATGAACGAAATAAAGAAACTAGTTCTTAACGATGAGACAAACGTTCGAGGAATCTAGTTTCACCACAAGACTGTCGAAACCAATAATCAACCTATCTATCATGCAATCCCAGTAAAGTTATCTAAGACAGACGATTCTAATATGATATCTACCCTCTCTCAAGGCATAGACACGTGATCTAGCCAAGTTAACCCCTACTTTCGTGGCTGAAACCTTGAACTAAACCCATAAGATCTGTGATTCATCGATTTTACATTCAAACGCTTCTACCCTACTTTCATGGCCTAACCTCGGTTGTTCTAAACCCGATCTTCTAGGACTAGAATTCTCCTTTTGGTCCTTCTCCTAACCCCTAACACATGTATTTACTTGGCCTTCGTAAGCACACGTCATTTAAACACTCAGATAAAGAATAGATAAATGAAAACGGGAAGATGTATTCAAAGATAAATTAAAGTTGTTCCGGGATAGCCATGGGCTAATCCCTTAACCTAGAACAAAACAAACTACTCGCTCATGTGTCCGTAAACAATCATAAACAAAATAGAAGGTCTAAGGAAATTGAAAACCAAACGAAACCGAAGTGTCGGGTTGATCTCCAATGCTCCTTGTAAGTCTCCTTCGCAAGAACCTTCTTCTTCTTCTTCTTCTTCTTCTTCTTCTTCTTCTTCTTCTTCTTCTTCTTCTTCTTCTTCTTCTTCTTCTCTACTCTCTCTCCTCGATCAAGAACTGAAAACTGAGTCAATGAGCTCGACCTCTCACTCCTCTCTTCTTCTTTCCTTCCTCTTTTCTTTCGTTTTCTCCCTTTCTTTCCTTCTGGACGTTCAGTTATTCCTTATGTTGCAACAGCCACCGATTGTTGTCTTTTCATGAGTTTCCATTCTTGAATAAGTTAGGTGACGTTTCCATTAGTTTCTCCAGCGAAATATCACTTATTCCTCTTCTCTAAAGTCATTTTCCTTATTGTATAAGTCCTTAACAAACTCCCATTTGCTTAAAGTCAAATTAACTTATTTGGAGTTACAGGTGACGCACCCGACCCGCGCGGGCAGGATAAATGATCCGCTGGGGTACGGTGCGGAAGGTTGTGCGGGATCGCGATGAGAAGAAAGGCTGCCGGCTCGGGCTCAAGTGCTTCCCGCTCGGGCTGAGGCCCCGGGCGTGGTATTTCTCACCCGACTCGTGCTCAATTCGCTGGAAAAAATCACTGTAACAAATGCCCACTCGGGCTAGGGAGTTACCCGCGCGGGTAGTGGCTATTCCTTGCCGATTCTCGTCCCGTTTGTCCCGTGATGATCCTCGATGTTGGTACTTTGTCTCGTGCACGTCGTTTAGCTCCAAAATGAACCGAATACGCATAAAAACATGTAAGAACATGAAAATATGAAAACAAGTAAATATACGGAATCAAACGTAAAGCATCGCATCTATATCATAAACATTTCTAAAATCGTGCAAGAAATACGTATACAAATGAGATGATCAGACAGATGAAGTGACATTGTTATTGGCCTTACCATTCTCTTTAATTGATAGGGTATAGGAGTGGTTCTACACAAGGGAGCCGAAATCCATTAACACATTGAGTAGATAGTGGTGTCAGAGGATGCGATTCTTCCTGCCTCACAAGATGCGCATGTTGAAAAAAAGATGAATTCCTTTGCACAAGAGGATGATAAGACAATCGATCAGAAGTACCTTATATCCACATTCATTAAGGGACTCCAAGTGGACATCTGTAGCAAGATTAGCACAACATGAGTAGGATCATTGCATGACCTCCATTTAGCCCAATTTGAGAAGTATATTGAAAATAAAGGGAACAAGCTAAATTCTCTAAGCAAATACACGAGGATAATTCCCTAAAACAAATCGACAAACAAGGTCTCAACCCTCCAAACCGAGTTATCTAAAATGAAGCTGTAGAAGACCAAAATAAAATGCAGAGCATCACCATAACAACAGATCTTCAAGGGTATTTAGGTGATCGATCAGACGTTTATCTGGCGGTGCAAGTGGGAGAAGAATGAGCTACCTAGAAAATAACCTCTATTCTAACATGTACAATATGAGTTAGAGAAATCACCACAATTTCTCCTACAAGAACACCACCTGTAGAATCCCCCTGAGGGGAACTATCAGCCGCAATTATTCCTGAGGCAACCTCTGAACTGTTACCTCCAAAATAGGCTGTGGACAATGAGATAAAGAACATGTGCTTGCAACTGATGCGAGAACAAAAGACTTGATATGCAAAGCTATGCGGAATGAAGATTGATCATGAAGATTTCAAGCGAACAATTGGACAATCAATTGAAGGAACCCATACGCACCTCAAAGTGTTGTATAATCAAGTTACCCAGCTTGATACGATCTCTACACAACCAGTGGGAACACTTCCAGTGAAGCTTGATCAAAATCTTTAGGTGTAAAAGCTAATACGGTCAAGCTCAAGCCTATAAACCAACACTTTTTGAGAGTAAACCGAAACCTTTCATTTTTCAAACTACTTTTTTCTTTTATTTGGGATTTGTTTCTTGAACCTTGGATTTCATATCTTTATTTTTTGGAGCATGTTATTTTATGGAATCCAATTTGCGAACATAACTGCAGAAGCTATGGACAACAACAA
Organism: Gynandropsis gynandra; assembly: GCA_036759665.1. Lineage (NCBI taxonomy): Eukaryota > Viridiplantae > Streptophyta > Magnoliopsida > Brassicales > Cleomaceae > Gynandropsis > Gynandropsis gynandra. The sequence continues at coordinate 38,582,461 of CM071869.1, forward strand.
ATTTTCGGATGAGCGATTGTAAAAGTATTTTTTCTCTCGCTTGAAAAATAATCTCTCGAGCAAAAACGTACCCATTACCTGTATGAGTCTCGGAAAAGGGATCTTTGTTGTCAAGAGAGATACTAAGAACCAAACCAAATTTTCGTTCCTCCATTTTTGTTGAAATTTTTCCGAATTAATCACATTAGTTTACATTTTAATTTCTATCACAAAAGATGTTGATGATGAATGAGCGCTTTGGCATAGTAAGGTAATGTGTACGAGCTCGGCCATATTAACTCTGGTCAAGCAATTTAGGGTTTACTTAAAATTTGCAAGTCGGAGCAAAGACAAACATTCTTCTCAAGACAACTTCGAAACAAATACTAAGATGTTCGACACTCATGAAGCATTGGCATTTCCGATTGTAACATTTCTCCACTTATTTAATCTTCGTTTTTATTTTGCATTTTTCCAATAAGCTATTTGATCAGTATCTCGATGTATGGTACTAGAGACTCTCTTTCTTGGATTGTGATTTCAGGTTCTCATATGAGTATGTGCACCATGGAAACTCCACGATCGAAAATGAAGAAATATGGGATGTAACACCGGAAAATAAACCTAGTGGAAACACTTCCAATAACATATAACTATTTTTTTGTGAGACTTAGGTTATGTGATCCTATCTTTATTTTTTCGTATGAATTTCGATCATCTCTTACATGTTTGTTTTACATCAAAGACGGTGTCAACTCTAAGTCTAGGAGAGGTATAGATTGACATCATAGCAATCACTTATGATCATTTAGGTTGCAACATAGGTTAATTTAGATGCATTATAGAGAAAACAAAATTTAGTATCCAATAAAAGAAAACATGCATACACTTAGCTTGCATCTTAGCTTAGCCACAAAATAATTGAGTGATGTTTAGGAGATTAGAGAATCTTTTCTTGCTCAGTTATACATGTATATCGAACTTACAATTGGAATTCGACTGAGAAAACTAAAATGAGCCAACCTGAAACATTCATGAAGAAGGTAAAGATGTATAGAAGAAAAGATTAGGTAAAAGAGGAGGTTATACAAGAATTCTTACACGGCTTGGAACAATTCATGAGTTGTGAGTCGATGTAACGTTTTTTGTAAAGAATGCGTGACAATGTTATCTTTGCAAAGATGCAAAAATATAAAGTATCGAAGTCAAAAAATTGTTTTCAAATACCTTTATAAGGTCAGTTTCGCAGAAAATTATTACGTTTGATTATGATATGGTGAAGATAGTGGTGTCAGAGGTGTGACTATGCAAAAATCAAAAGCATTAAAAAAATAAAAAGGGTCATATCGAAATAACAACGACCAGTCCATGTATCAAAATGGTGTCAGACATATTTTTCTGGAGTTGTTGAGTAAACACATTAAGAGATGTAAAACAGTGAGTTACACCAAATTTTCAATCTATTGAATATTGCGAAACAACCTATATATGAAGGTTTTTGTGAAAGCTAGTCTCGTTTATCCTTATAATCCAGATTGACGAGTATAAAAAATAGCTTACAATGTGGCAAAAAATTATATGGATTCATTTTCCAAACAATGCGTAAATGATTACCATGAAATAATCAAGCTCACAAAACATATTATGAAACACCACAATAAGTTGTAAAAATAATTGCATGTTGTTTTAGAAGGAGACAAAGAACTATCTTCGCAGAATTATGTGCCATACAAGAAGACATTCTACATGCATGTTACAATTTTTAATGGATGACCGTCGATAAATGTACAATTTATTACCGAAACCTTTATCACGATTTAAATATCGTCATAATTACAATAGTTTGTGTCCTAACCATCTTCACTATTTCAAGGAGCATCTATTGGAAATTCTAACGGATGTCCGTAGAAATCTCGCAGACCCATTAACTCTTTGGTACGACAAGAAGGTTGCTTGGGATTGTATGCATCATCATACATTGGGAGCAAAATTATTTTTGAAATAAAATTGGTAAGAATTTTTTTAATTATAAACTATATATTTTTATATTTTAAAAGTATATCTAGTTAATATAAATTTTATATTGCAGATGATGGAGAGCGAATCGACAGTTTTTTAGCTGGTGGTCGAAACATATACCAAGAAGAATTATGTCCTCGAGAAAGATGTCGACGAGGAAGAGTATTATAGAGTTAATATCGACCAATCATATAAGCCACCATCACTTATTCCAACTACATAAGACACAACGTCGAGGTAAGAACCAGCATTTGATTTTCTTTTAAATATTGCATTAAAGTATTTTATATATTTTAGTTTAAAATATATTAATTTTTTAATTTTAAAATTTAATTTTTTTTTATTTTTTAGAAATTTCTTCAATATACTAACGAGCATCCGTGGAATAAATCGCCATGATGTCAATTATCATTTGTTGATATGTTTAAATTTCCCGTAAAAACATACCAACATATTCTCGTTGATGTTTCAAATTTTCCGCGAAAGTTTTCAATGGATTACCTATTGATGACCATTCAATAATATCATTGGTTGTCCATTACACATTTCAACAGAATCCCATTGATACCTATTCATCAATATCCATAGATGCTCGTTAAATATTTGAATGGACATCCCTTGTTTCTTGTAAAAAAATATAGTTGTGGATAACAATTGAGATATTTCAACGGATAATTCCATTATATTCCATCGCTAATTTCTCAATGATTGACAACCATTGAAATGCGATTTAAAATTGCAATGAATGGGTATTTTCGATGATCAATTATAAATGGTTGAGAATACGTTGAGGTTCGTTGAAATTTTCCGGTTTCAAAATAACTTATTTTGTGTAGTGTAGATATTCACATCCGTTTACGAAGGTCGGTTGCATAATCTGTATCGTAATAGCTTTGAGTTGGAGAGTGTATTGTTAAATGGAAATCTTCATTTCACACATGTTGCTGTTGCATTTTCGACAACTGATCCCATAAAATAGGTTATTTTGATTAGAGAACTAGTGGAGGAGCTTGGAGTTAGTAAGGAAAAGGTAAATGTTTTTTGTACTTCTCAAAGAAAAAATTGTCTTGCTAAGAATAATGTGTTTAATGAAAGAATGAATATACATTGATGTTCAAATATTTCATCAGGAATATTATACATAAAGAAATTATAAAATTTTAGAAGATTGAAACAAAAAGAAATCCGACAAAGTTTTTAATGAAGGTGTATTTTGTGAGAAAATCCAAATCAGCTGTAAGTTTGCTCAAACTCGCAGAAAATTGATATTTCTCTCGAAAATTAAAAGGGAGAATCCAATAAGGGAGATTTGTTTATTTGTCTTAGACTTACCAAGGTGAATATTGTTGGTTTTGGTTCATCTAATACACATGAAAAATGACAATTGCTGGATGTGTTTCATACAAAGTAGAAAATTTATATGCTATCATACTTCCATTTTTTTTAGAGAAAAGTTGTGAATAATGTTAAGTTGGGTAACGTCTATAATGACAATAGGAAGTTTGAAAATTTAGTTTGAGCATAATTGAATTTTTCCGATGAAGCTCTGTTATGAAGTTGTAGACAAAAAAGACTGTCATTTGTCATGATGCATTTAGCTCTTTTCATGCATTAATTAATTAACAATTAAGTAGGTTCATGAAATTAAGTCATTTATTGTATAATTCGAATACATAGTCTTATTTAAAATTTTATTTTGTAGAATAGTGATGTACAACCTTTATATTTTATATTATGAAGTAATTTTATTGTTTTGTGGATTATACAAGATAATGTGAATATACAAAATATTTATTTCAATTCATATTTAAATTTTTAGTTTGGAAATGATATTTATTTCAAAATGAAAAAGCAATATATATGTCTACGGGATTTCAATAAAAAAAGTAAATGGAAAATAAAATAAAATGAAGCATATGTGAGTTTTATGATAAGGGAAAAATTAAAATAAAGTGGGAATATGAAACGAATTCCAAAACAACATATAAATCCCTATAAAAAGAGAGGTTTCGTTCACTTTCTTCACCTAGTGAGGTCATCCAACAAAGTTTTAATTTTTTAATTCAATTTAATCATAAATAAATCATTTGACCCTTATGCCTTGGTCGACTTAATATTTAAACCACTTCAAAAATACCCTTCCCTAAAATAATTATTAAATTCGAAAAAAAAAACTGTTTCTTGAACCAGTGGGTGTCACATTTAGGCTGAAGAATTTCGGCTGTGGAAAGATGACCCCTGAACAAGTCACTGAAAAGTTTGTGAAGGCGAAGAATTCCGACGACTGGAAGAGTTTGGCAACTTTGATGTTGTTGGCGCAAGTTATGGCTAACAAGCCTTCAGCAGAAAACTCTGTCAGCCATGATCTCATTGACATGGTTGATGACTTGGAATTTTGTGAAGGCTTTCCATGGGGTCGTTACACATTCGAGAAGATTGTGGATACTTGCCACAAGCACGTTAGCAGGGAATCAACGAAACAAAATGATATTGTGGCGGTTTCATGATCCCACTAATGGTAATTTGTATATATTATTCGAATAACTTGAATGTTTTCGTACTTTTTGCATTCTTATCATTTTGTTTTAAATTTTCAGTTATTTCCATTTGAAACCATCCTTAGTTTAGGCATAAGGGATGGTATGTTGAGGTTGTGGATGTGCATCAATCATGCCGAAGAATGTGCAAGAAGATGGTTAAATCCAATTTTAATCCGAAGTATGTAGATGTGATAAGGCAGATTGGAGATTCTAAGGTAACAATTATACAAGGTTCACAAGGGAAACAAGGGTCACAGAGGGTAATAATGGTTATTTTTTGTTTTTCAGGATATTCTAAGTATTCTTCGTGCTGAACACGAAGAGGAAGCTTTACTTTCTGATCTGCAGGATTACGAGGGATGTTACGATCCCGACGTTCAGATATGGATGAAACATATTCGTAGAAATCCGAACTGTATTTGTTGGAAGGATATCCATAAGCAAGAACTGCTGACACGAATAACAGCTCTTGGTGATAAAAAAAAATGAGAAGGAAAAAGGGAATAAGAGGAAGGGGAGCGTGATTGATGCTGATGCTGATGCTGATGCTGCAGTCCCTCTGACACTAGAGCAGAAATTAATAGGAGAAATAAGGAAGTCGGAGAAGAGAATCATCAACGCCGTGAGAGACCTTCTAAGGGATGCCGGGATTCATATGCGTAATCCAAAATCAAAGGCTTCCGAGAAAGTTGCGATCACCGAAAACCAATCTGCCGACATTGTTAGTTATTTTGGTTTTGAATTCCTTCGACATCCAAATCCAATGTCAAGAAAAGAGCCAAGCGGAGATGGCTCAGAAGAGGATTTGTCAAGCATTGCTCCTGATGGAGTTCCACCAAGTAAGTAATATTTAGTAAAAAGGTCATTTGAGTGTCAATTTCCATCGAGAGATATAAGTCGTAGGGTCGCATAAGTCGTAGGGTCGTTAGAGTCGTAGGGTCGCATAAGCCACAGGGTCGTTAGAGTCGCATGGGTCACATGGTTTCATATGTCGCATGGGTCACTTGGTCGCTAAAGTCGAATGGGTCGCATGGATCGCATGTGTTACATTATCAATGTAACGAACGATCAATCTAATGAATGAAATAATTTTATGCAGATGCTCTAGTGGGTCCTGTCGAAGAGGTGCACACTAAAGATATTTTAGTGGGAGTGGGTCCTGTCGATGACGTCGCCGACGATGTTCCTGCCAAGGATACTCGAGCACCACCAAGTAAGTACGGTCATTTGAGGTCGTATAGGTCGCATGGGGTGCATGGGTCGCATAGATCACATTGGTCGGAATATGTTTAATGAAGTAAATTTTATGCAGGTGTTGGACCTTTATCGAAGGAGTTTGCCCCATATGTTGAACCTCCGTCGGCAAAAAGAGCAAGAATAGTGGTTGAAGAAGAAGAAGAAGAAGAAGAAGAAGGAGAAGGAGAAGGAGAAGGAGAAGGAGAAGGAGAAGGAGAAGGAGAAGGAGAAGGAGAAGGAGAAGAAGAAATTGGAGGAGAAGCTCCAATCGATAGACCACTACTCCAATACGCTCAATCACTTTAAACGGTCCCGTAAACCTTGGTGATAGCTTGTTCACTCGACTCCCACCTGATCTCCCTCGCCTCGCTTGAATTCGCAAATACACCATATCTCCAACGTTAAACTCAACATCCTTCCTTTTTAGATCAGCATAACTCTTCTGACGATCTTGAGCCGTCTTCATCTTCATTTTAACAATTCTTATCTTTTCCATAGTATCCTCGACAATCTCAAGCTTCATATGGTGGCATCTCAATGCTAGCATGATAACAATTGTTGTATGCGAACTCAACAAATGGTAAATGATTCTCCCAACTACCAGGCCACTCCAACGCACATGCTCGTAATAGATCCTCAAGCGTCCTTATTGTTCTCTCACATTGTCCGTCTGTCTGTGGATGATATGCAGTGCTCATGTGCAATTTGGTTCCTAGCTCTTTTTGAAACGCCTGCCAAAGACGTGAGGTGAATCTCCCATCTTGATCTGAAACAATGCTTGATGGAACCCCATGCAACTTCACAATTTGTGCAATATATATCCTTGCTAGCTGATTCACATCAAAAGTCTTCTTTATCGGAATGAAATGAGCCGATTTAGTTAGTCAATCCACGACTACCCAAATAGCATCCTTACCACTTTGCATCCTTGGAAGGCCCATCACGAAATCCATGGTAATATGATCCCACTTCCATTCGGGGATTGGTAGACTTTGTAATTTCCCGCTTGGTACTTGTTGCTCCGCTTTAAGTAATTGACACGTTGGACATTTTGTTACCCATCGAGCAATGTCCTTCTTCATCACTGGCCATTGATAAAGCCGGCGAACATCCCGATACATCTTCGTCGATCCCGGATGAATCGAAAACTTAGATTGATGAGTTTGGCTCAAAATCTCTTCTCTAATCTCTAGATCCTTCGGTACACAAACTCGCTCACTAATCATCATTAGACCATCTTCCTTGATCTGATACAACTTGTACCTCGGGTCTTGCTGATTATTACGAATCTTCTGTAACCTCTCATCGAATAATTGTGATGTACGAATTCTACTCAATAGCCCAGCCTGAT
>CM071869.1:38601207-38616557 GCA_036759665.1 Gynandropsis gynandra
TTGGGGACAACTTTTCTTATCTTCTCAATCACCGGATCGATATGCATTTTCTTAAGCCTCATCTGGCAGTCGTATACCGTGATGCACCGGGTTTTGAAATCCGCTTTGATGTCTACCCAATGACATCCTACCCATCGACTTTTCTCCGATGGAATGTTTAGAACCGAGACAAAACCTTCAAAATCACTAATTGGTGTCTTCGTACTTCTGAATGGATACATGGCATTCAAAAAATCACTAAGCATTTCCGGAAAAGTTTCCATATCCTCGTACATCCACAACGAGAGCGTCTGCATGAAAGCAACAAGACAAACGTAATAATTCTGATTCGCGCTGGGATTCAATGCCGAGCGAGAAGACAACACCATCAACGCCTCATCCAATTGCCGAAAAAAAAATTAACACACATGAATACATATGACACAAAACTCTGTGAGACTAAGGGTTTAAAAAAACTTACATCATCCTAAAGCCATACGTTGGCCTTTAATAAAATCTCCCAAAACTTTGGGCCCGAGCAATATCTAGCTCAAATTTCCACCACCGCTCATGTCGAGGTGCCTTCAGAAACAAATATAGATTAGTCAACTTTTCACCGCTAGCGTCAATGAAGAAAGGAAATCGAGTTATCAAGCCCTTTACTAATCCCTTGGGAATCCACACAAACTCCTCTTCCCCTTCAGGTTCTTGAACCACTGTTCTTGCTCTGGTCACTGTCGGAGGTTCAACATATGTCGCAGACTCCTTCGATAAAGGTCCAGCACCTGCATAAAATTTACTTCATTAAACATATGGCGATCTATGCGACCTATACGACCCATGCGACCTATGCGACCTCAAATCACCGTATTTACTTGGTGGTACTTCGATAATAGCGACGACCTCTTGGACAAGACCCACTGCTGGAGTATCCTTGGCAGGAACCTCGTCAGCGACGTCATCGACAGGACCCACTAAAGTATCTTTAGTGTGTACGTCCTCGACATGACCCACTTGAGCATCTGCATAAACTTACTTCATTCATTAGACTCATCGTTTGTTACATTGATTATGTAACACATGGGACCCATGCGACCCATTCGAGTTTAGCGACCCAATGACCCATGCGACATATGAAACCCATGCCACCCATGCAACTCTAACGACCCTGCAACTTATGCGACCCTACGACTTATATGTCCCTGTGACCGATCCGACTCTTGCGATCCATGTCGACTCTCGATGGAAATTGGCACTCAAATGACCTTTTCACTAAATATTACTTACTTGGTGGAACTCCATCAGGAGCAATGTTTGCCAAATCCTCTTCTAAGCCATCTCCGCTATGCTCTTTTCTTGACACTGGATTTGGACATCGAAGGAATTTAAAACCATAATTGCTAACAGTGTTAGAACATTGCTTTTCGATGATCGCAACTTTCTCAGCAGGCATATGAATTCCGACATCCCTTAGAAGGTCTCTTACGGTGTTGATGATTCTCTTCTCCGATTTCCTTATTTCCCCTATTAATTTCTGCTCCAGTGTCAGAGGGATTGCAACAGCAGCAGCATCTTGGACCTCTATTATTTTTTCACTCACGATTTCCTTCCTCTTAGTCCCTTTTTCCTTCTCCTTTTTTGATCACCAAGAGCTGTTTTTCGTGTCAACGGTTCTTGCTTACGGATATCCGCCCAACAAATACCCTTCGGATTTCTACAAAGATGTTTCATCCATATCTGAAAATCGGGATCGTCACATCCCTCGTAATCCTCCAAATCAGAAAGTAAAGCTTCCTTTTCGTGTTCAGCACGAAGAATACTTAGAATATCTTGAAAAACAAAAAATAACCATTATTACCCTCTGTGACCCTTGTTTCCCTTGTGACCTTGTGTAATTGTTACCTTAGAATCTCCAATCTGCCTTATCACATCTACATACTTCGGGTTAAAATTGGATTTAACCATCTTCTTACACATTCTTGGGCATGATCGATGTGCATCCACAACCTCAACATACCATCCCTCTGCGCCAAACTAAGGATGGTTTCGAATGGAAGTGATTGAAACATTAAAACAAAATGATAAGAATCCAAAAAGTACGAAAATATTCAAGTTATTAGAATAATATATACAACTTACCATTAGTGGGATCATAAAACCGCCACAATACCATTTTGATTTCGATGATTCCCCGCTAACGTGCTTGCGGCAAGTACCCACAATCTTCTCGAATGTGTAACGAACCCATGGAAAGCCTTCACTAAATTCCAAGTCATCAACCATGTCAATGAGATCGTCGTTGATAGAATTTTCTGCTGAAGGCTTGTGAGCCATAACTTGCACCAACAACATTAAAGTTGCCGTTTATGACGAACCACGACTCCGTCTTGTCTCGTATAATCACAGAGTGATTTAGTAGGATAGACATTTGAACCTTCGTCAATGTGGAGTCACACTGTAAATGGATAAATGCCTAAATTGTGACTCCTTCTCGAAGTAATGCAACTCGTGTTCATCTAAGATTCCTCTCAGCGTCGTTATTGTCTCGTGAGGATAACACTTGGTGGTGATCTTTGGCATTTTTTCCATGTGCCTGAATTCATACACAAACTTTGGCTTTGGCGCCACCTGCAAAATGACCAATTACGAATACATTACACTTCTACCGACTTAAGCGACCCATGCGACTCAATCGACCCGTGCGGCCCATGCGACTCAACCAACCCATGCGACCCATGCGACTCAGCCAACCCGTGCGACCTGTACGACTCAAACGACCCTCAGACACTCTGCGACACTCAACTGACTCACTGAGACTCAACCGACCCACGCCCCTCAAACGACCATTGTGACCCATCTCACTCACTGAGACAACCGACTCATTGAGTAGAAGATGGTCATACAACTCCTGCAACCCTTGCGACTCAACCGACTCACTGAGTCGAAGATGTTCATGCAACTCCTGTGATCCTTGCGACCCAACCGACTCACTGACACTCACCCGTTTCAAATCAATAAACTATCTTGACACTATAAAGCTTGCAAAATCCTAGAAATCGATCTACTTACACTTATTGACGCCATTGAAGATTGACTCGTGCTCTCCTCTTTACTGCTGCTGATGCTGATTCTAGCCATTTTCCTTCTTTCCAACTTCAAATCGATCCCTCTCAAGTTCGACATCACTTATTCTTTCTTGCTATAAACTTTTAAATAGGTTTCACGTCGAAAAACAGTTCGGCTTTCTCGCTTTTGACAGTTTTTTACGTCGAAAAACTGCAGAACGTTAGTTTTTTCACGTTCGAAAATTAAGGGCAAATTTGTTTTTTCTGCGATTTTTTTCCCGATTTAATAATTATTTTAGGGTAGAGTATTTTTGAAGCGGTTTAGCCCTATAAAAATATTCTGATATTCCACCTAATTTGACAACACAAATACTAAAAGGAGAGATTATCACGGACATCGAAGTAGGAAATAATGTTTTATACCAATGATTATTTTATCATCACATCATTCAAGACTATCAGTTACATTGATAAAGAGATAACTTTCGATAAGATTGTGCTATCAAAAATATTTAAATAAAAGTCATTGTCAACCATGCTTACAGAAATTATATGAACATAGTAAATATTAGGCATTAATACATATAATTATATATATTCAACATGTAATGTTATTGCTAAACTTTTTTTTTCATTTTTATTACGTTTATAGTGATTTAACACTTTACATAATCATTCCTAAAACACATTTTTTTTCTCGTATACAAGAATAGTTTCAGCAAAAATATAAACAATCAATCTTCATGTATCTCTTCTTTCCTACAGTTTTATTAAAATGTTAGAAACATTATTTATTTTTTTACTAAGCATGGATAACGTATATGAATTACTATCTATACCGAATCAATTAGTTTAATTTCATTGATTACATGCATTATTTTTGTATTCTATTTTTAAAGATGATTTATTATTGTTTGATTCCACACAAGATAATATTGGCATTTTAAATTGAAAAACTCCAACTGTTGTTTATAAACAAAATATTCAAGAACTACCCAACACACCAAACAACAATGAAAATAGGTAACTCATTCTAATAGATTTCTCATTCTTATCATATATGCATGTTTAATTACTATTATTTGATAATTTTTTTAGTTTGAGGCCTCGTTAACATCAGCATAAACCCTACATTTGTTAAAGATAATTGATATTTCATTTTAGCAAATATGAATTTTATGTTGTTATTCTATCTATATCACTAAAACAATCATTGAGTTTATTTAGTTACAAAATCATTTGAAAAAATTTAATCGATTATTTTAGTTGAAGAATACAAAAAAATAAAACCAATGTTACTTTAATCTAAAACATTCACATATCACTTTCGATGATAGATTCTTTTTAATTGATATGCTTTAGAGTTTAAAAATGTTTTAACTTAAAGGGAATATTCATACATGTCCATTCGTGTACCACATACATTTCTTCTCGTGTTGCATCTCGCTGGCGCCAAACTCCTCCTTCGTCCAATGTCGTCCCGTCTTCGAACTTCCTTGGTCTCCGATGGCTGCCAATGATAGAACATCCTCCTCTCACGTCTCCAACACGACAACAACATTTGATGCTCAACAATGATCAGTACTTTTTTACACATTTTACGAGCCATATTACAAGTCATTTTGATGATTGATGTTTACATGTGATTATTATTAGTTTTACTTGTTTCTTTTTTTGTTGTATTTATAGGCATTAATAAGTGAGAATTGGGGTGAAACGAGATGACAAAGGACGAAGGTGCAAACGACCACCAAACCCATTTTCCTCAATTTTTTCCACCATATCTCCAATGAACAATATAAGACCACTCCCATAAATGTTTCCACAATATCCAAAAAGGCCCAAACAAACCAATTCCTCAATATCCATTAATTCCTTCCTTTTGGCTAGTATGGGCAGTCAGTATGGGAAGCAAGCATGGGCATCAAGAAAGGCCATCAAGCATCGGCACAGAAGTATGAGCACCAACCATGGGAATAAGGTATGAGCATCAAGTATGGGCACCAAACATGAGCGCAATGTATGGGTAGTGGAGGACCAAAGTATGGTAGTAGAATACTAAGTCATTTTAATAATATATTTTATTTCTTTCAATATGTTGAGACTTTTCTGTAGAAGTAGTTCCGAACCTCATTTGTAAGATACACAAGCTTTAGGTGAGACATATTTGAGAGGTTAGAAATTTAAGTTCATAGCCATCAAATAGAACTCCAACACTCAGATCAATACTGGGAAACTCACAGAGGGGTCTCGAATCCTGATCCCCCGGTTATTCGCTTTCCTTTCTTTGTTTTCTCTCATTTTTTTCTATCCATTACCACTACTAGAAATTTAAAATTTCCAAACGGAATATGCGGACGGAGCAATCCGCAACAAAATTTTTGGACAGATTCGAGATGGCATAGGGACGAAAAAATAAATTCGTTTGTAATTCGTCCGTCAATTGTCGGACAAAAAAACAGTCCAGAAGTTTTCCTTATATGCGCACGGATTGGAGACGAATTTGGAGCACGTTTCGGATTAGGGACGACATCCAAGACCGTTCGCAATTTGCGGACGGTCAGATTTTTAGACGGCTACCTCATTCATCCACAAAATTTGCGGAGGGCTACCTCATCCGTCCGCAAATTTTAATCATCTTGTTTTCAGACGGGATATCTTTGTTTTAATTCGGGATCCATCTTTAATCAGTCCAGAATTTATCTATTTAACCACTCCTACTTTTATCCGTTTGTCACATACAATTTTCATATATTTCACTATATATCTTGTTATTAGATTTGATTACAATGGCATCATCGTCGAGATCGAATATTTTCATTTCTAGACAATGGATGTACATAAGAATTGATCTAGAAACTCAAGATGTATAGAATCAGTTTATAGAAAGGCTACACAATTTATGACGATGGCAACAAAATCAAAAAGTTTATAAAGAAACTGGTAAGTTGGTTTGTCTATGCGTCAAATGCAAAAATAAAATTTTTTTTAATAAGAGAACGGTTTGGAATCATGGAGAGAATTTTGTACCACAATCTAGTAATGTTGTGGAATATTTTATTAGGGGTATTTTACATCATGAAGTGTTTGAGACTTCTCAATATGTAGAAATGAAACCTTATGTGGAAATGGAGTAAAATGTATTCAGTGAAAGAAACAAAGGTGAATATATTGAAGAAGATCCGAATGAAGAAGCGGGTTTTTTTGAAATGTTAGAAAGTGCTAGGCATCAACTTTATGATGGTTGTAGATTGGGTCTTTCACAGGTGTCTCTAGTTGCACGTTTGATGAATTTAAAGACTGAAAATAATCTTTCTGAGAATTGCATAGATTCTATACCACAATTAGTAAGACATTACTTGCATGAAGATAATAATGCAGTAGAGTAATATTATGAGAAAAAGAAGATGATGAGATCATTGGGTTTATTGTCATTTCAAAAGATTGATGTTTGTCAAGGCAATTGTATATTTTTTTTTTTTGAAAAGTTACATCAGATTTGAGTAACTGTCGATTTTATGGAAAAGTTCCTTTTAGTTGAAAAGGAATGGAAAACTGATTATGTATAATCGTATGTAGTATTTACCAATTAGAGACAGAATCAAAAAATTGTATCAATCTGAGAAGAACGCAAGCAACATGAGATGGCATGCTGAGCATTCAAGTCCTGAAGAAGAAATGTGGCATCCCTCAAATGGTGAGGCATGGAAAGACTTTAACAAGGTATATCATGATTCTGCACGTGAGAGTTGAAATGTTTATTAGGTCATTGCACTGATGGTCTTAATCCATTTGGGATGTGCGGAGAAATTATTCGTTGTGGCTAGTTATTATGACACAGTACAATTTATCACCTGATATGTGCATGAAAAGGGAGTTTTGTTCTTAACAATACTGATTCTCGGGCCTAATTATCCAAAAATAAGTTCCGATATATTTCTTCAACCACTGATTGAAAAACTAAAACAATTATGGAAGGGATTTCCGGCGTACGATGTTTCGAGGCAACAAAGTTTTATATTACAAGGTGCTCTTATGTGGGCAATAAGTAATTTTCCAGCTTATGATATGCTATCTGGATGGACAACGCATGGTCAATTGGTTTTCCATATAGCATGGAGAAACATATGCTTTTCAATTGAAATATGGATGAAAGACGAGTTGGTTTGATTGTCATCGTCGTTTTCTTCCTACTGATGATACATTACGGTGCAATAAGAGAAATTTTAAAAGGAATATAGTTGTGCGGAAATCTCGTCCTCCAATTTTTACTGACGAAGAGATTTTGTATAAACGATTTATTGCGTTGGGTATTCCTAGTAGTACAGATTGTGGAGGGAACAATCATCCGAGAATTGGTGGTTATGGAATTACTCATAATTGGTACAAGAAGAGCATATTTTGGGATCGGACGTATTGGAAAAATCAGAAGCTTCAATACAATTTTTATGTCATGCACATAGAAATTTTTTTGTTAATATCATCAACACGGTACTGAATATCACAGGAAAAACGAAAGATAACATTAAATCATAGAAGGATCTGGAAGAGTATTGCTCACAGAAGGAGCTACATATATGTGATGATGGTAAAGCTCCAATTCTGATATTCAGATTATCGAATGATGAGAAATATAAATTGTTGAAATGGTTGAAGGAAGACGTGAAATTTCTTGATTGTTATGTGTCTAACATCGAAAGGTGTGTGGATATTCATTGAGAAAAGTTATCAGGGATGAATAGTCACGATTATCATGTATTTATGCAAAGACTACTTCCATATGTTTTTCTAAATTGATGGACAAACATGCACACGAAGCAATTGGAGGTATCGCTATTTTTAATTGTATTATGATTAATAATTTAAAAATATTAATTGTTAAATAAACTAATACTTTAATTTTTAGGTATTAGTATATTTTACCACGATTTATATGCGAGAAGTTTAAGTGTAGATATTCTTCGTAGACTGAAAAGTAACATGGTTACTATATTATGTAACTTGGAGAATATTTTTTAACCATCATTCTTCGATAATATGGAGTATCTGACAGTTCATCTACTGCACGAAGCTGCATTAGGAGGTTCGATTCAATTTCGTTGGATGTATCCATTTGAGAGATGGATATTGAAGTTATATGTGTTTGTTAAATTATATTAGAATCATTTTTAGTATAATTTTTTTTAAAAGAAGTAGTGAATTAAGAATTGAAATTAACAACGATGTATAATATTTGAATTTAAAATTTTAGTATGTCTCGTCGCGTTGGAAGAGGCGGTAACACTATAAACCATTCTTCTTCGAAGAAAAGTGCTAATGGTCCATCTCATCCACAACACACGCGGCGACAATCTGAGTTTATTTCAGAATATCGGATTGGTATAATATATGTCGTATCCTTATTATCAATAGATGCCACCACCAGTCTAGCCAATGATGCATCACGAGCCTCAGATGTATCACGAACCAATAGTGGAAGAAATTCTATAAATGGATGAGGAAATGCGTAAACTTCTTCGTTTAGACTGGAGTAAAGAATACAGTTCAAAGTGGTACGTATCACTAAATTCAAATGTAAATTTGTAAAAAGTTAATTAATTAAGTGTTCATATAACAAAGACGATGAAAGTTGATTACGATCGTCCATGTTATAATTGGAGACCAACCCCAAAATTAATGAACGTTGGTGGAAA
The DNA here is from genome assembly GCA_036759665.1 of Gynandropsis gynandra. Classification (NCBI taxonomy): domain Eukaryota; kingdom Viridiplantae; phylum Streptophyta; class Magnoliopsida; order Brassicales; family Cleomaceae; genus Gynandropsis; species Gynandropsis gynandra. The sequence continues at coordinate 38,609,945 of CM071869.1, forward strand.
TATTTTTTGGTATGTTTTTAATAATATTTATTTTAATCAAAATTCCAAATAATAGTTTAAATAAAATAACTATTTCATTATTTCAGCAAACATTTTAATGGAACTCCAAAATTACTGAACTAGAAATTCTGAATTTGAACGGGTTGCGGGACATTGTCTTAAAGCTCTTGTAAATGATTGCAAAAAAGATCGAGACAAGAAAGGGAAACATGTTTGGATGGCAGACAATGTCTGGGAACAAATAAGTGCTTATTGGGATGACCCCAATTTTAAGAAAAGAAACGAGCGAGCAGGTCAATCTCGTCGTTCTGATAAAGATGGAGATGAGTGAACATACCGTTGGTTCTCGTTCTTTCGCGGAAGTTTACAAAGATTTGGTAAGATTTTAAATTTTGTTTAGGATTTTATACAATTGAAATTTGATTAATATTAAAAATATATATTTGAAGTTTGTTTTAGACAAAAGAGAAGAGATCTGAACCGTCATACGTAGAATTTCTAGAACGCATCCACACTAAGAAATGTGAGTAGATGTAAGAGTGAAACATGTTCATGAAAATGTTCAGAACATGGCATTAGAATGAGTGTCCCATACTAGATATTTGGTAAGAAATCTGGTAAGAAATCCTAATAAAAAGAAAAAATGATCTAAAATACTGAGATCATGAAAAGAAATCTATGTCGAATCCTAATCACAAACATATCACTCAAAGAGTAACCCCCAGACTTGAACGGAACATAGTCCCGGTGTTCAAAATCTATGAGACGAATTCGTATGCCAAAATTGGGAGAGGATAAAGAAACTGGAGAACATGTACACCCGGTGTATTCTTCTTTCATGAATTGGCGCTACAGCTAGGTGTTATACGCGGCTACTGAAGCTTGGATCGCCTCCCAAGAAGTGCTTGTTTACGAAGGAGGTATGCCTCTTCCGTCCTCTACATGATCAGCATAGAACACCTTCAACTTCTGAGTGTTTGCAATGAAATATTTTCCATCTCCCGTGTCCAACTCGACCACTCCATGTGCTGAGACACCTTTGATGGTGAAGGGTCCGACCATTGTTACTTGAGCTTCTATGGAAACAATTTCAAGCATGAATTAAAAATTAATATATGGCCACCTACCTTAAATTAGCGCTGGAGGATGTGCTTGTCACACCATTTCTTTGTGCGCTCCTTGTTGATCTTGTGTGCTTCATCGGCGCTCACGTCAGCATCCGTGCGTAGGCAGGTGATCGAGGGTGTAAGATGTTATGCGCAAATCTGAAACACCTTAGCCTACTCGTGCTCAAAGATCTGCCCATGCAGGTCCTTTGTCTCAGAAAATTTTGTCCATGTTGGGGTTCCATCAAGCCCGTGTAGGTTCTTTGTCTCAGAAAATGTTGCCCATGTCAAGGTTACATCTAGCCCGTGCGGGCTCATGTTCAGGTCCTTACACCGCTCGAGCTCTTCACTACCCTACAAGGGGTTCATAAAACCTCATTTAGCCTTAAGAGTTTCACCTGTGGTGGGGTGTGATCCAACCCACTGATGCGTTATCAGAGTTAAATAAAATAACCTAAACTACCCGCAAGTGCATGACACGTGTGTAGTATTTTCGGTGTCGATCCCACAAAGACTACGCAACACTATCTAAACTCGAACTATGAATCAAACTTGCTAACGAACAAATATGGTGGAAGAATGAAATATTGAAAGTAAAATAAATGAGTTAGTTCTAACGATAAGACAAACGTTCTAGGAATCCAGTTTCACCACAAGACTACCGAAACCGACAATCAATCTATCTATCATGCAATTCCAGTTAAAGCTATCTAAGACAGAAGATCCTAATATGATATCTACCCTCTCTCAAGGCATAGACACGTGATCTAGACAAGATGCTAAATAGAAAGTGGTTCCGGGATAGCCAAGGGCTAATCCCTTCTCCTAGAACAAACAAACTACTCGCTCATGCGTCTGTAAACAAACATAAACGAAATAGAAAGTCTAAGGAACATGAAAACCAAGCGAAACCGAAGTGTCGGGTTGATCTCCAATGCTCCTTGCTTGCCCCCTCGCAAGAATTCTTCTCCAATCACGAACTGAATGAAAGGTGTAATGTAAGCTGCCTCTAATGACGTCTTCTGCCTCCTTTTATGCACTTTAAGTCGGTCTAGATGTTGCCTAAATTTACCCACAGACTTCCCTTTGTTTTAAGTTAATTTTACTTAACTTAATAGGCAGTTACGGGCCGTGACCCGCTCGGGCGATCATTGTGCCCGCTCGGGTGCGGCTAGGGCAAGTCACGCAAATGCATGGGTCATGAGTGATGCCCGATTGGGCATGGTGTGTGCCCGGTCGGGTGCAAGGCATATGGTTGGGCATATTCATGCCCGAGTCGTGTAACAATCGTGCATAAAATTAGCCGTAGCTTTTGCCCGATCGTGCATGAATTGTGCCCGACCGGGTGGAGGCTCTTCATGTCGAATCTCGTCCCGTTTGTCCTGTGATGATCCCCGAAGTTGCTCCTTAACTCCGTGCATGTTCCTTTAGCTCCAAAATGATCCAAATACGCGTAAAAACCTGTAAGAACATGAAAACACGAAAACAAGTAAAACGGATACGGAATCATACGTAAAGCAACACATATATATCGAAAACGTCTCTTAAATGGTGCAAGAAATGCGTATGAAAACGAGATGATCAAAATCCCCCAGCTTGAATGTTTGCTTGTCCCTAAGCAAACGTAAACGTAGAACACATGGGGTGTAAAAAACACGATGGGGTATGAAAATACGAGAATTCCCCTTCTCCTAGAAATACCGCTAAAGCGAGCCTAACCGATCAACTAGCATGTCGAGAGCAAATTCGGCCTAATCGAGTTTTCAGCCTTAATCCTAGGTCCACCACGGTTACCCATGAGAAAGTAAATCAAAGGAGACTAGACACGCTACCGTAACTCCCTCGACCAGACAAGACTTCAGACAATGCTAAACCTAGGTCAACCGAGGATACTTGTTTCTTTCTTTCTGAGCTTCTTTCTTTCTTTTTTCTTTTCTTTTTCTTTTTCTTTCTCTTTTTTTATTTTCTTTTTATTTCTCTTTTTTTATTCATATTTTTCTCTTTTTCTTTTCTTTTTTTTCTTTTTTTTCTTTGCATACACACTAGGCTTCTAGGACGTCGGATTTGAAGGGATCTAGCCTCTACTTAGACCCAGACTACCGATGATGGTATACTCATGCATCTCGTGTAAGAGTGCAGCGGAGTAGGCGGCTTTTTGTGCCTTGCCCTTAGGACGTAGAAAGATGATCGCCAACCCACCACTTAGATCCGAGTCACCGAAGGAGTAACAAGGTCGATGCACTAATATCGATTTTTGATCATGCTTTTTAGGCATTATTTCTATCGACAGCGGAGTGTTAGTGTGCGCTTTTAAATCTGCAAAACAAGCTCGATTTTATATGATCCAATGATCCTCAATGTAACCAAAGTAAAGTGTCGTCTACACGAAGTATAACCATCTGGGTAGAAAGAATAAACGATAAACTAGCCTAGCAACCTCGTCTATACGTGCCCACAAGAAACACTAGGATTCCCAAGAACTACGACCTATTGTTTTTCAGCCGACTAATAAGCTCTAATGCTTAGGGAAAACCTAGCTCAATCATGCAAAGTCTCACGGAAAAGTTCAACTTCTTAAGCATCCTAAGTTCAGGGTTCACCTCAAAACGTGGCACCGGATAAGTGCCTTGGGACGACTCTGACTCACGAAAACAAAAATAAACTAAAACTACCAAAGTAACCTAAAAACTACAAAGTCAAAAGAAAGTGAAACGAAATCATCTGACAAACGTGAGCTGCTCCCCCAGACTTGAATTGAACGGCGTCCTCGACGTGAAGCTCCGATGGAGGGTAAGGGAAGTGAAGCACGTTTGTGGTGGTTTTTTTTGTTTTTATATGAAAGCAAATAACCGAGTCTTAAACATAAAAATAAAAACAAACAGCTGGGTTGTCTCCCAGAAAGCGCTTATTTAACGTCTTTAAGCTTTGACGTCTCCATTCCTCATGCGTGTGCGACGGGTGGATCGGAGTTTCCACTTTCGATCGGTTGAGAGGCTTGGTAGAGCTTTAGCCGCTGTCCATTAGCTATGAATGTGTCACCCGAATCGCTCCATAGTTCCACGTCTCCATGTGTAAAGATTTCTCGTACCTGAAAAGTATTAGACCAACGAGAACGTAGGTTGCCCGAGGAAAACATAGGTCGAAAATTGAAAAGTGGAACGAAGTCACCTGATTGGAAATCATGAGGTAGGATCTTTTCGTCGTGCCATCCTTTCGTCACTGATTCTTTCTTTGGCACATCATGCACGAGATTCACTTGCTCGCTGTCTGAGGTTGGATAAAGTGTATCTGCATTGAAAATTTTTATGACGTCTTTTTCCATTACCTCATGCAAGTGCAGGTGCAACCTCTTTTGAGTTTGGGGTGAAGGTTCGTGGCTGTCTTTCGTATAATTTCCGTGCATACACATTGAAGAGCTGACTCTTCTACGCTTCTTCACGCGTGTGGGTTGTTTTCTCATCTCTTCTACACTCATGTTAGCATTCAAAACAACAAAATATATTCTATCACATTCAACATACTCATACTGAGAAGAAGGCGGCGGAGGGTCGGGCTCAAGTTCGAACGCTTTCTCCGCTGTGAAACCAGCATGCATATCACGTGATATCTCCTCACGTGGGTCGTCTCCTAGTGCTGCAATGGCACTTATGAACTTCGTGTACATCTCAGCTCCTTCGTCCGCAAATCCTGCATCGTTACGAACTCGTGCTAAATATCGTATAAGCGAATCAGAAACACTTACTTGATCATGTGTGTCTTTCTCTAACTCGTCCAGCGAATCAATTGTAAAGCAAGACTCCTTGAATGAGGATTCGTTCATGGGGCTGGACAGGTTGAATTCGATCGTCTCATCTCCAACACGTAAGGACAGTTTTCCTTGTTGTACGTCTATCAAAGCACCTGCAGTAGCTAAGAATGATCTACCAAGAATAATAGGTGTTCTAGCGTCTTCCGTTATCTCAAGTACAACAAAATCAGTGGGAATACAAAGCTTACCTACCATGGTGGGAACGTTTTCAACGATTCCTACCGGATGTCTTACCGTACGATCCGCGAGGCGTAGAGACATCTTTGTAGGTTTCAGACTCCCGAAGTCCATCGGCTTGAAAACCGAGTGTGGCATGATACTTACGCTTGCTTCTAAATCACACAAAGCATTTTCAATATCGAGATTACATATTGTGCATGGAATGGAGAAGCTTCCGGGATCCTTCAACTTTGGTGGTAGCTTGTTCTGAAGAATTGCACTGCATTCCTCGGTGAGTGCTACCGTCTCGTTCTCTTCGATGTGCTTCTCTTTGGACAGTACCTCTTTGATGAGTTTGGCATGATTAGGCATCTTTTGGAGGGCTTCCACGTATGGGATATTGATGTCAAGCTTCTTGAGACATTCTTCAAATCTGCCCACTCTCTCTTCGTTCTTACTGCTTACCAATCTTTGATGAAACGGTATCGGAGGTTTGTACGCCGGAGGAGCAACGCATGGCTTATCTAAATCTGGTTCGACTCCTTCCATAATCGCAACCTTACCTTTTCCTCTATCCAATGACGTAACAGAAGCATTCCCTCTCTCTTTTGAGGGCGAATCCTCAACCACATCACCGCTGCACACAGAAATAGCATTCACATACTCTCTCGGGTTTAGATCGGGCTTATCGGGAAGCTGTCCGGGATTCCGAGAGGATGAGGCAGCCTATTGTGCTATGGAGTTTTCCAACATTTTCACATGTGTACTCAGAGAATACATCTGAGATTTAAGCTCACTAATCGTTGTCCCCACATCTACGTCGAATTTGGCTTGTTGCTGCTCCTGCTTCTTTGTAAATTCGAGCAATACCCCCTCTAGGTTTGATGAAACGGCTTGAGGAGGTTGAGGGGCTTGTGGAACTTGCTGAGCTTGCTGGAATATCTGGTTGTTTTGCTGAGAATTATTCTGCCTTTGTGGAAGCCCCGAATACTTTACCGGTTGAGTCGTTCGATATGACAAGTTCGGGTGATTCCTCCAGTTCGGGTTGTAGGTGTTCCTGAATTGAGTGTTACCTTGCTGCTGGACGTAGTTCATCTGTTCGTAATCCTCATGTACCGTGCATTGATACGCTACATGCTCCGTATCTCCGCAATTTGCACAGTGCATGGCATTCGCTGCATTACCCATAGCTATATTCTGATTAGGCTCATATAAACGACGAGTGCTATTAGGCATATCTCTCGGAGTGGAACACATGGTGTGGTTCATGGCGAGGTTATCAATCAGCTCAAATGCCTCCTCGACGCTTAGATCCATGAATGATCCTCTGGCAGCGTTATCCAACGTTGTTCGATGCTCATCTGAAATTCCGTTATAGAAAGTTTGGATAACGTACCACTGCTCAAGACCATGGTGTGGGCACAACTATAGAAGATCCTTGAATCTACCCCACGCCTCAAACAAAGTCTCTCCATCCCTGCATCTGAATGTCGTGATTTCCCCCCTCATCTGAATCGTCTTGCTCGGAGGAAAGAAGCGT
>CM071869.1:38632501-38644258 GCA_036759665.1 Gynandropsis gynandra
CTTTGCTGGAAGGTTAAAGAATGAATCCGAACCTGTTAAGTTGTAGATTAAGTTCGGCTAATGAGAATCTGACCGGTCGGTTAGTCGTCTTAGGAATAATGATTGCGTTCGTAAGGCTGCCATGGTACGAGTTAATCACTGCTGGAAGGTAGGGTTGCACATTCATGGTTAGGAGGTTTAGACTTGGAAGAATCACTCCTCACCTTAAGGCATGAATTTCCCGTTGTCAAGATAAGTTGATAGATCTATGATCCTTAGTTGCTTCATCCATACGATTCCCGATATCCCGACACCCGTAGTGTTCGTCATATCCGAGTTCATCCCCAACCTAGTATCGTTGTCACCACTTAGGTTAGTTTTATATATTTAGGACCATATCCCCTTCTATCTTTATTCGTCTTAGTTTGGTTTCATTCTTAGTTTTTGGCTCCTTTAGTCCCCAGAGATCGACCCTGGTACTACACGATCCGTATACTTGCGGTGAAGTGGTCTATGATAATTTATAACTCGTGTTTCCAGAACTCATAGATAAGTTCTTTACGTACAGAAACAAATTTGTCACTATATTTGTCAGACATCTTTCAACTTTCCCACAGAGATAAATGTTTGAACTATCCGACTTTTAACCATCGTTCAGTTAAATTCTCTCTGTCCTTCAAATTATTAAACCTAGAAACTACTATTACTGAATAGAAGGTTTTTTGAAAATGCTTTTTAAGTAAACATTGTAGGAGTACCTTGAGGATTTGGGGTTTTCGAAGATTTTGGTTGACTCTCGTCATCAGTTTTTGTTTATGATGTATCATCAACTTCATTTGGTCCATAACTATCGTTCGATGTTGATTTAGAACTCTTTGGTTGTTGGGTTGATTTAGGGTGCGGAAGTGTGTTTTATCAACCTGAATAGTTAGATCTAGTCATGTTCGGATTGGTTTTTCGGGGTTTCAACGAACTACAGATTTAGAAACGATTTCGTAATACCTTTTTGCGTTGAACGTTTGATTGTCGGATGTTATAGACTTGATAGCACAAGCCGTCTACGCGTATCCACGCCGAGATCGGATCTGCTTTTGAACCGTTAGTGCGGAATTCGGGAAGAACGAAAAACTGTTTTCGTTCTTCGTTCTTTTTTCTTTTGAAGCCTATTAGGGTTTTGATTTTGCGATTGTGAAAACTGATAATGAAAATTCCTTTTTCGAATATTAAAGAATTATTAACTTTAATAATTACAACCTAACCGTAGACTATCAAAATATTACAGAAAAGGCATAACACTTTCCATCTCCCACTTGCTTCTATGTAATATTTCAAACAGTCAAAATATATGAATCTCCATACATATACTTGCCTGTACATCTGATGTACTAACCCCAAAAGAAAATCAAGTACAATTAGATTCTTCGGTGCTAGCGGAAAAATATAATTGTATTCCGCAATGATTGTCTAACAATCACAAGTAGATACCAAGACACTCGTATGTGTATGATCTCGTAGGTTCATCACTAAACCGGTAGCCAATTAGTCTCCACTAATTAACGAATCGAGGTTGACATCTAGCAACACTTCCCAACAACCGGATAGCATGAAGTAACATCCTTACTCATTTCAGTAACAACTTTACCTAAAACGAACCATGGTGAAGTTGACGTTAGTATTTCCTTCCATCTTTATAGCTCTGGATGCATCCTAGGCATGGTCATAACTGTCAGCCTTACGGATCATCAACTATGTTTCATATCAATCACAACTGACCGATGAATGAACCTAAGAAACACCTTTCTTCATTAATTCAATGTACTCTGGCCGGAGATTCGTACATTCATTGTGATTACTGACAACATAGAGCTCAAACTCTTACCAAGAGTTGACGGATCCCATCTTGATCAGTCAAAACCTACGCAAATATCTAATTATTCCCAATGTCTATTTAATTAGCACTTTAAGATACTAGGTGTCCAGAATCAAAGAATAATAGATAAGATGCTATTTACTATGCTTAATGACAGTTCATTGGTTATTTAACCATTAAGCATTTCTCCCTTTAGGTCAGTTCAGTGATCACATCATCATGTGTATCACTCATATATGTGATTCAGTAAAAGAGATCTACTAATTTCTATCAACATAGAAAGTTATCACATACATGTTGTTCTTTCCGGATCACTGTAGCCCGAGTAATGATCATACGAACAAAAACAATTCAGATTAAATCATACCAAAAACTTGACTCTCTTTATTATGATCTCTATCATAATGTCAAGTTTCAGATTTAATCTTGGACTCTATCATACACTTATGAAAATTCATCATATGAAAATAATGCCATATATTATTAAAAATGAAATCGATGTCTAAATTACAACTTGCTACATGTCTATAAACTAATGCCAGCTAGTCATCTCTCTCAATCTGATCCTCATCTTATGCTTGTCACAAACTCCTTACCCAAGCGCCTTCGTGAACGGATCTGCTGCATTTTTCTTTACATCCACCTTTTGGATTTGCACGTCCCCACATGTTATAATCTCTCATATCAGGTGAAACTTCCGCAGAACATGTTTTGATTTCTGATGAGACCTTGGTTCCTTCGCCTGAGCAATAGCTCCGGTGTTATTATACAATAAAGGAACGACTTCTTTTATGGAAGGTACCACACCAAGTTCATCTATGAACTTTCTCATCCAACCCGCTTCTTTAGCTGCTTCGCAAGCCGCTATAAATTCTGCTTCAGTCACCGAATCGGCTATAGTAGCCTACTTAGAACTCTTCCAACTTATTGTGCCTCCATTCAGACAAAATACATAGCCTGAAAATGGACCAACTGTCATCCTTGTCTCTCCAGAAACTCGCATCAGTGAATCTTTCTAACTCCAAGTTAGAACCACCATAAATGAGGAGCTGGTCCTTAGTCCTTCGTAAGTACATAAGGATGTTCTTAACAACCTTCCAGTGTTCCTCACAAGGATCTGCCTGATATCTACTCATGCCACTTAGTGCGTAGGCTACGTCAGGCCTAGTACACGTTATGGAGTAAATGATGGCTCCCACTGCGCTAGCGTAGGGATGTCGACTCATGCGTTCTCTTTCCTCCCGAGTCTTATGACAATCCTCCCTAGAAAGAGAAATTCCAGTGCCTATCGGTAGATAGCCCTTCTTGGAACTTTCCATGTTGTGTCGTCTCACGATACTCTCAATGTACTGGGATTGTGACAATCCAAGCAACCTCTTCGATCTATCCATGTAGATCCTTCTCCTTTATTCCCAAAATATAGGTTGATTCTACTAGATCCTTTATGGACAACTGATCAGACAACCACGACTTCGTCTCTTGCAACGTCAAAATGTCATTCCCCATGAGCAATATGTCATCCACATAAAGCACAAGGAAGACAACCGTGCTCCCACTAAACTTCTTGTACACACAAGGCTCTTCATCGCATCCAACAAAGTTGAACTTTTCAACTGCCTTGTTGAAACGAATGTTCCAGCTCCGAGAAGCTTACTTGAGTCCATAAATGGACCCCTGAAGCTTGCATACCATATGAATTTGAGTTGGCAACGTGAAACCCTCGGGTTGAGTTATGAAAACCTCTTCCTAGAGCTCTCTTTTAAGGAAAGTTGTTTTCACGTCCATCTGTCAAATCTCATAGTCATGGAATGCCGCTATCGCAAGCAGAATCCGAATAGATTTGAGCATTGCCACAGGGGAGAACGTTTCTTCATAGTCAATCCCTTCTTGTTGACTATAGACCTTGGCAACTAGACGAGCTTTATAGGTCTCTACCTGCCCGTCTGCTCCAATCTTCTTCTTGTAAACCCATTTACAACCGATCGGTCTTGAAACCTTTGAAGAATCAACCAAAGTCCATACTTTGTTGATCTTCATAGATTTCATCTCGGATTTCCTGGCTTTCTACCATTTCTCAGAATATGTGCCTTGTATAGCCTTTTGGAAAGTCAACGGGTCGTTATCTCTATGACTGACCACGTCCTCTTGCACCATCAGATTAAGCCTTTCAGGTGCACGTCGAGAACGTATTGACCTTCTCAAGAAAGCCTGTGTAGCAAGTTCAACCTGCACTGGGATATCTTGTTGGAGATGTTCTTGAACATGTTCCTGAACTTGTTCTTGAACGGGCACTGTCACTTCAACATTTGAAGAAGAAGCCCCGAAGCCTAACAACGTATCACCCAGCCAAGATCGCTCTTTTGACATCTCATGTCCATGAGCTTGTGTTGGTTTGTTGGGTTCTTGAATCTCGTCAAGAACTACTTCTCCACCATGAATTCCTTCCTCAAGGAATTCCCTTTCAAGAAAGGTTACCGTTCTGGCCACAAAAACTTTGTGTTCAGACGGGTGGTAGAAATAATATCCCATAGTTTCCTTGGGATAACCTATGAACCTACACTTGTCAGACCTAGCATCTAGCTTGTCTGGCTGAAATCTCTTAACGAAGGCCGGATAACCCCAAACCTTGATATCTCATATGGAGTCTTAGAGACTGCTTCAGTGAACCTTGTTTAGAATGTACGCAGCTGCTTCTAAAGCATAACCCCACAGGTTTATTGGAAGATCTGTGAATCCCATCATGGATCGGATCATATCTAATAAAGTCCGATTTCTCCTTTCGGACACACCATTCTACTGTGGTGTTCCAGGAGAAGTCCACTTAGACAAAAACCCAATTTGTCTTAGATAATGAACAAATTCATGACTTAGATATTCACCGCCTCGATCAGATCTCAATTCCTTGATACTCTTTCCAGTTTGTTTCTCCACTTCACTGCGGAATCTTTTGAACATTTCAAAAGACTCGGATTTGCGTCTCATCAAGAACACAAATCCATATCTCGACATATCATCAATGAATGCGATGAAATATGAATATCCACCCCTAGCCTAAACTCTCATAGATCCACATACATCGGTATGTATGAGTCCTAGGAGTTTTGTAGCTCTCTCTACGGTTTCACTAAACAGAGATTTGGTCATCTTGCCAGTGAGACAAGACTCACATATTGCATATGATTCATAATCAAAATGTTCTAGGAGACCATCTTTATGCAACCTGTATATTCTCTTTTCACCAATGTGATCGAGTCTACAATGCCAAAGGTACGTCTGTCTTTGACGATCATCTACCTTTCTCTTATGGCTCGAAACATGCATATTAATTGGTTCAATGTTAACATCAGGTAAGACATAAATCCCTTGTTGCATATAACCATTCACATATGCATCATCACCATGATAAACAAAGCAAATGTTATTACTAAAGACTGTTTGAAAGCCACGTCTATCAACCATAGAAATAGAAATAACGCTCGAAACAAATTTAGGAACGTAGTAAAGTCTTCTAACAACAAAATCTTACTCGTAGACATTACAAGAGAAATTGATCCTACAGCTAGGGCCGCAACACTTGCGCCGTTTCCAACCTTCAGATTGAATTCTCCCTTCTTGAACCTCCTATTGATCCTCAGCCCCTGCAACATATTGCAGACGTTAAAACTGCTACTGGTATCCAATACCATCTAGATGAATCAGTAGTAGTTAAGGAAATCATGAAAACATTCTCCATGAGCGTCTTACCTTGTTTCTTGCCCTTTAGAGATTGCAAGTATTCCTTGCATTTCCTCTACCAATGGCCCTTCTTCTTGCAGAAGACACACTCAACATCTGATTTGTCAGACTTGGTGGCGCCGCCCTTTGCCCTGGTCACACTAGTCTTAGGTGTGCTCTGCCTGGTCATGGGCCTCTTCTTGCCCTTCCTCTAAGAGGGCTGCCAACCATCAGCACATATCCCGATCCCTTCTTCCCTATGGACATCTGTTTCTTATATTGAGTGAGCATGTTGTGCATCTCATGCAACTCAATGTCCAGCTTGTTCATGTTGTAGTTGACCACGAACGAGGAGAAGTACTCTGGAAGTGAGTGTAAGATCATCTCCTGTTGCATCTCCTTGCAGAAGGTACACCCCAACTTCTCAAGCTGTTCTATCAGACTGATCATTCGTAGAACATGGGGTCCCACATGAGAGCCCTCACTCAGAGCGGACTTGACAAACGTCCCTGAAAACTTGGACCTTGCCGTCCGACTCAACTCATTGAACATCTTCTTAAGATGCTCCATGATCTGCTTGGCATCCATATGCTCGTGTTTTTTTGTGGAGTTCCCCACTCATTGACGCCAAGATGAGGCATTTGACAGTGATGCACTTTTCTTATTACTTGGTGTATTCACTGAAAACCTCGTCATTCGATGGGTCTGGCACTGGAGGAGCTGATTTATCGATCACATCGATCACCTTTTCATGTGTCAACACCAGGCGTAAATTGCGTTACCTTTCGTTGAAGTTCTCACCAAGCAGCTTGTTGGTCTCGAGGATTGGACGCAAGTTGAACTGAGATATTCTCGGGAGATCTTAAAATGAAATGAAAATTTACAGCAGAGAGTTAGACATCGTATATATATCATAAAGACATGGACTTCATCTAAATGATATATTTTGCTATTCAATGTTACAATAACATTAGAAATCTTATTTCTCATCAGCATTAATCTATAACTATATTTCTGAGCTCCTTGGTAGTCAGGACGTTCCCCAAACATATAAAATAGACTCTTTATAAATTTTATCCCCATAAAATTTATAGTGTATTAACTTCGGCTATATATCACATAGTCACCTGGTAGTCAGGTCGTTCCTATCGATATGGTTAAGTTCATCCTTTAGCTCATGGTCGGATAACAATTAAGTTCATGTCCCCGGGTAGTCTAGGCGTATACATAAAACTAATTGTTCCCTCTCACTAGACATCTGATATCATAGATGTATGAATCGAATTCTTGAACTACATGCCTCCTGGTAGTCAGGCTGTACCATGTAAAGAGAACTTATTAAAACGTCTACGATGACGGAAAAGTCTAATGATAAACAATTTATCGTCTAAGAACTTAATTATTAATTTTTACAATAAAATTCTTTAATTTTAATTTAAATTAAAAAAATTCTTAATTTTTTTAGGGTTAGGGTTAGGATTAGGGGGATAGGGTTAGGAAAACCTAGCCGCCGCCGCCGCTCCCTTTCGCCGGTTGCCCGCTCCGGGCGTGAAGAGCCACCGGCCAGGGCGCCTCCGAAGCACCGGTCGACTGACCGTGTATCGCCGGAGTCGCGAAACACCTTTTCGCTCGACTGACACTTCGTGCGCCGCCCGTCGTCCGGAGACCCATCTCATCCATCGTCGCCCGCTCGGCCGCGTGCTGCCTCGCATGAAGACGCGTCGGGCGCTCTTGCGATGAGCGTGCGCAAACAAGTTGCTCGCGCAGCGGTCGCACGAGTCGTCGGCCGTTCGCTTGGCCTTTTGGGATGAGGAGTTGTATCGCGCCGGTCATGGACACGCCAGCCATCCCTTAGCCCGCGACCGACGACCCTCGTCCGGCCGGCTAGGGTTTCGGTCGTGTGGCTGTCCCTCACTCCGCACGCTTTCTGTTGCGTTCGGTTCATCATGTGTGTGTAGCATGCGCCGCCAGTCACGAATTTTGATCCAATTTTACATAAAAAGTCTGACAAACTAATCCTAAACAGACAACCAGACGCGCTGATACCACTATTGGGTTGATTTAGGGTGCAGAAGCGTGTTTTATCAACCCAAATAGTTAGATCTTGTCATGTTTGGAATGGTTTTTTGGGATTTCAACGAACTACAGATTTAGAAACGATTTCGTAATATTTTTTGCGTTGAACGTGTGATTGTCGGATGTGATAGCCTTGATAGCTTAAGCTCTTTACGCGTATCCACGCCAAAATCGGCTATACTTTCCAACCGTTGGTATGGAATTCGGAAATTCTTTCTTCGTTCTTTTTTCTTTTGACGACTATTAGGGTTTTGATTTTGCGATTTGTGAAAACTGATAAAGAAAACTCGTTTTTCGTTTATTAAATAATTATTAACTTTTAATAATTACAACCTAACCCTAGACTATCAAAATATTACAGAAAAGGCATAACACTTTCATTGGTTGTTTATTTTTTGTGGATGACGAATTTGTAAAAAATGTAGATCGTCTGCTAAGATTTTTTTGTGGTCTTTCAGGTGCTACCTTTCTCTGAGCCGTCTGCTTGAACTTTTTACCATTAGTCCTCGGAGGATTTCTGGTAATCCTTGGATCATCTCTATAAATCCTGTAATTGTTGTACAAGTAGGTTTCTTCATCAATTGTTGCTCTTTTCCCTGATGTTTTCCTTATGTGATCCTTATGTTAGTCATTTTCCTGGATTTTATGTTCAGAGAAATACACTTTTTTCTTCGGAGAAGATGGTTAGGGTCGCACCTGTAAGAACATATATATAATTAGAATTCATTACTAATCATTAATTTTTACTGAACTGAACCTTATGATTGTCGTCACACAGTTGACTCACGCTAATCAAATTTGCAGTCAATCCAGCAACATATTGCACATTCTTCAGAAGAGGTTGTCCAGGAGTTTCCACATCTCCTTTTCAAGAATTTCTCCTTTGTTTCAATCTCCAAAGGTAACACTTCCACCTTTTTTTATTTAAGCAAAATTTGATAAAAAAGAACTCTCTTGTACCGGTTATGTGCCTAGAACATTTACTATTAAAATACCAAATGTTTGATTTATATTTTTAAGCTAAAATATAAGCTACATTGCAATGGAGATCACTTTTCTGTATCCAGAATAGTTTTATTTTGAGTTCTGGATACTTACCCGAATCATACCTTAATTTCTAGTTTTCGATATGTAATGAAGTTTTCTTCTTAATGCTTGGTTATAATATTTTTTCGTTTCGGATTAATTGGTTGTCTGTAATGCTTTTATTCTTGTTGGTAGCTTGAATGAATGTTTATAAAAATATAATTGCATTGGGAGATGAATTGGATTTTAAAATGTAGCCATGATATGAAGTCTCAATTGATTGAGAACCTTGATCGGTCGGTTAATTGAACATAGGAATTAGGACAATGATCTTAATGCATCTAGTTGGTGAGATTACACAATTGGGAGATTGGTAGTACACATACTAGATAGTGGGTTTAGGCATCGGGAGAGTCATTCCTTAGGAAAGAGTTTGATGTGCGTTATATCAAGTAATAAATTACCTAGACTAACGCTTCCGCAAGAATACGGATCGTGTAGCAACTAGGGTCGAACACAAGGAATTGATGCGACTTATAAGCTATTAGACTAATGAATAAGACGTGATGAATCTAATGGTAGATGGAATGCAAATGCAAATGCAAACTAAACCTAAGATGGGAATGACTCAGCAACAAATCACCATAGGTATCAAGAGTTGCACAACGATGTAACGAAGTTCTAACGAGATAATTGGTCTTAGATACTATCACGAGTTCAGGGAATTCAAGCTCTCCTATAGAAACTGACTGGCGTAGACTTGTCCACTATCTACCATGCATATACCAATGTATCCATTGCGCATCTTACATGCATAGACGCATTACGACCGCTATCCTAATCCCTAGATTTAACCGATTGACCTGGCGTAGATTCTAAACCGGCTAAACCCTAAATCATGGCTAAGTTCCAAAGTCTAATGCCCTGGCGTTGGTTTATTAGACTCCTAACATCATTCATTCAAGTGGCGTACAAGTAACGAAAGCATTAAGATCAACTATGAAATCTGAAAACATGATAAAATACCAAATTCATTCATATCGAGTGGCGTACAAGTATGAAAGCATTAAGATCCACCATTCATTAAGCACAAGACTTCTCTACATGTTGGCAATACTCTCTAACCTATGGCAATAGATCTACTTGAACATGAACTCAGGAAACAAAACACAAAAGAAATCTAAATTCAACATAGAAAGAGAAAGACAATGCTCCCTATTCATCAACCGATGTCTTCAATAGATCCTCCATGCCTCGGATCCCTCGTTCCGTCCTCCGTGATGTCTCCAATTCGTGCTCTAATGCCTCTGAATCGTCCCCCCTTGTCGTCCCCCTTCTGTTCTAGCTCGAATCCTCTTTAAATAGATCTAATTTCCCTTGATTTGGCCGTTCCAAAACTTAGGAAAGTTTGTTGAGATCTAAGGACCCGAGCGGGCACAGCATCTACCCGCTCGTGCAGGCCTTATGCCCGACCGTGTACATCCATTTTTCTCTCGTGTTTCTCGTAATGTCTTCGTTTCCTACACCAAACACGAAATGTAGATAAAATCCTCGAATAGTCTCGATAAATGAATGAAATCTAATAAATCTAATCAAAACTATACCTAAGAATGACATAAAAACTACTACGGATTGCGTGTTATCAAACTCCCCCAGACTTAACCTTTTGCTCGTCCTCGAGCAAACCTAGAGTCGAGTACTAGAAGAGCTAAACAACAATGGACACTAGCACAAATACATCAAAGGATTAGCCATCATGGAAAACAATGTGTCACATGAACGCAAGCCTAAGCGTACCAAGTTCAGACTTCTATCAATCCGAAAGTCTCGAACCATGCAATTCTACCAATGACCTAAGTTAGTCCATACACCTAACCAACGTCCAAGCGATCTCCATACCAACTCTCCTAAGCTTGAGATATCATTAAGTTCAAATTCTCGTTCTTATTCTTTTTTTTATTTCTTTCTTTCTTTCTTTATTCTTTTTTTATAGATCCACGCTTTGTTCCTAGGACGTCGAAGTCGAAGAGGGTGGCTTTCTACTTAGACCCAGGCTGCCTATGGCACACTCATAAGGTTTAGTAACCTTAGCGGAGTGAAGAGATGCGTCATTGAAGCTCATTTTTTAAACCATGGGTTTTTTTTACTTCTCTTTTCTTATGAAGAATATGCATCACTCTAACCTTTAGGATGTAGAATAGCGCCTCAACCCACCACTTAGACCCGAACCATCGATCTCGATGTACTCATGTCAATGAAAACCTAAAATAGTTAAAAACTTATCCAAAAAGAGAACAGTGACAGCGGAGTATAAGCGTGTGGAATCTTATGAACGTTTAAATTTATCAAACAAGCAATGAATAATCGGTATACACGGAGATATGATACTTGGTACTGAAACCTAGGAGATGAATGTAACTATAAGTCATGGTTTCAAGCACAATTACTTCAACTAATCAGAAATCAAGAAGACTTCTAAACACACCTAGACTTTTATTCACGATTCGACAAAGTCGCACAAAAATGACTAAAGCTTGAAAATTCATGCTAGGTACCCATCCGTTTATTCCTAAAAACAAAAATCTACATCTAATCCTAATCATCTAAAACAAAAACAGAAAAACTCAACGAGTACCCCCCCAGACTTAAATGAAACACAGTCCCTGTGTTCTAAACCTATAAGGGACCTCCAAAACATAAAAATGCGAGAAAGCATGAAAAAGATGCGAATACACCTGATGTGTGCGTGTGACATGCGTGTGACTTTCTCGATGATATGTCTGGATGTAGTGACTCTTGCGCTCTAATGCATTTGCTAATGTGAAATACCTGTGACAAGACCATACAATGCAAAAGAGTAGAACAAAGAGCACTAAATAAGTCTGAAGAGCGTACAAAATATCTATCTAAAAACAAGAAAACGATAAAAATAGTCCATGAAAATAAAATAAAAAGAAAAGAAAAGAAATAGGAAAAAGGAAAGAGATCGTCTAATCCTCATCCGCTCCATCGCGGGTAGTCGGCATGTCCGCTGGATCCGCTGATGCTCCATCCCCAGGTGGGAAGTAGAAGCCCTCCAGCTCGTATGGGAT
>CM071869.1:38646592-38662266 GCA_036759665.1 Gynandropsis gynandra
CGGCGCATCTTGATGACAAATAACCCGAGTGGGCACTCCATTTCCACCCGATCGGGCACGCATGCCCGACCATGTTCCTTGAGCACCCGAGTCGTGTAAAGCTACGGGGTTGTCATGGCATCGATTACCCGAGCGGGCACCTTCTAATGCCCGATCGTGCACGACCTAAAATGATGTTTTCGCTCCTTTCGCTTGGTGTTTGCACGTTCTCTTCAATCCACGGTCTTGCACAAGCTGAACCTTGTCATTTTGGGGTTAAATTGCCAATTTCTCTCGTGTTTCTCGTCATGTCTTCGTTTCCTACACAAAACACGAAATGTAGTTGAAATCCTCGAATAGACTCGATAAATGAATGAAATCTAATAAATCTACCTAAAACTAGACCTAAGAATGACATAAAAACTACTACGGATTACGTGTTATCAGAGTTTGAATTCCCCGAATACGTAATCATTCTATAACCATGATCTTGTTAGAATTTCGTTGCATCATCCTGCATCTCTCGAAACCTGTGGTTTTTAGTTAATTGAATTTAAACCGTTATTTAGTTAGTTTAGTTTTATTTGCATTCCAAACACTCATTGATTTTTACTGCCTTATTCATTATTTACTAGCTTTAGAGTTGCATCGAATCCTTGTGTTCTACCTGGTACTACACAATCTGTATTCTTGCGAAAGCATTTTTCTAGGTATTTTATTACCACATCAAGTTTTTGGCGCCGTTGTCGGGGAATTGATTACGGCTTTAGAGTTAGGATACTTTTGGATTAGGACATAGTCCTTTCCGGAGTCTTATTTTTTTCGTGATTTTTTGTTTTGTTTTCTTTTTCTTGAGTCAATTTCTTTTACTTTTCGGAGCTCACATGTTTTCCTTGTGTTTGTCTTCTCGTGTGCAGATCACTAGTGCATGAGAAGTGTCGATACTGCTGATTTAGTTTACGAACCAGACATAGATAAAACACCCATGGATTTGAGAAAGAGATCGAAAGCTAGTGCAAGTCAATCGATACACGACACACCAGCCACTTTAGACAACAAGCATGAAGAAGTAATAGAACCAAAACTTGCAGACGTGAGTGAAAACAAACATATGGCGGAACGTAACAATCAAAACGCACCACGGCATGTTGCGCCAAAAATTCCATCTGCGTTAACCTATGGATCATACATGGCCCCCTAGGCATACGCAACTCTTGTCTTGCATCATTTGGAGAGACGCTCACGTTGAATTACAATCAGCATTCATCCAAATGCTAAGTAACACAGCGTTTAGAGGGAGACCCGCCAAGGATCCGAATCAGCATCTTACTGATTTTAAGATGCTCTGCAGAATTATCAGAACCGGAGAAGGAGTCTCAGACGAGGACATCATGCTAGCTGCCTTCCCATTCTAAGTGAAGGATAAGGCCCGAGATTGGTTGTATTCCCAACATTCGGACTCTATACGATCATGGGGACAACTAGAGAAAAAATTCATGACGTGGTTCTTCCCTCAGAGTAAAGCTAAGCTCGCCAGGAATCAAATCAACACATTCATCCAAGGAGCAGCAGAGAGTTTATACGAAGCGTGGGAACGTTTCAAAGGATACCAACGCCTATGCCCACATCACGACATGGATCAGAGCTATCTTATACACAACTTTCTCCAAGGACACATGGACAACACGAGAATTCTGATCATAGCTGCAGCTGGAGGTTCCTTGAGTAACCTCACGTTTCCACAGATCCAAGACCTAATCAATCGTATGGGTGATGAAGGCAGAATTTCCGCTACAAAATACAGCCGCAACACTCCAGCAAGGGTAGCTCAGGTGAACGACGTGCATGCTCTATATGCCAGTTTAGCTGAGATGAAGGATCAAGTCGCTGGAATTTACAATCTTCTATCCGAATCACGTCGTCCACAATATTCAGAGCAATTTGAGAATCAAGGAGTCCAAGGGTATGAAGAAGTAAACTACGTGAGCAACAATCAGCCCTTGGGAAACACCTATGATCCCTGATGGAGAAATCACCCAAACTTATCCTACAAGAATTCCGACGGTGCATTGAATGCACAACAACTATCGGGAAACTTTCAGCCACGAGCGATGCAAAGAAATCAGAATTTTTAGCCTAGGATGCAGCCCCAAACGCAGAATTATCAGCCACGTGCGCCTCAGCCACAACCAACCCAATCCGAAGCAGCCCCCGACATCAACACCATGTTCACCCGTCTCCTCCAATTCAAAGAAAATCAAAGCAACTTGTTCATGGAAGTGCAACAAAGTCAGAGTAATTTGGTGAGGGAACAAGAAAGCACCAAGAAGTAGATAGAGGGTGACGTGTGGAAACGCGAGTTATAATTAACCTAGTCCACTTCACCGCAAGTATACGGATCTTGTAGTACCAGGGTCGATCTCAGGGACTAATACAACCAAACTAAGAACAAAACTAAACTAGGAAGAAAGGTGATAGGAGGGGATATGGTTCTAATGGTCCTAAATCTATCCTAATGGAGACAACGGAACGAGGGTAAAGATGAACTAGATATGATGAATACTACGGGTGTACGGGATACCGGATATTGCATACACGAACGACTAAAGATCATAGAACTACAACCTACTCTTGACAACGGGAAATTCATGCTCTACAGTTGAGGAGTGATTCTTCCGAGCCTAAACCTCCTAACCATGGATACATGCAACCCTGCCTTCCGACAGCCGATTAACACGCACCATGGCAGCATTAAGACCGCAATCACTATCCCTAAGTTGGCTAACCGACCGGTCAGATTCTCATTAGCCAAGGCTTAATCTACTACTTAGCGGACCGGATTCGTTCCTTAACCTTCCAGCAAGGTTCGATATCCATTGTTGTTGAGCGGTCAGCACTAACATATGATTGATATTGCTAAGCATAGAACCGTAAATCAAGAGTAAAAATCATAAAACTAAGCATTAAAGAAGATCATCGTTCATACATACAAATCCGATAACCCTACCCGCAGTAGGGACTCTACTCACTCATGGAATACATGAAAACAGAAGATAACACAGCCCAATACATGATAAAACCCTAAGGAACTCGATGCCTCGACCTTCCCTAATGCGTTACCGGTGTACGGATTGGTGCTTCTCTTCTTCTCCGATGCTTCCCGAGCTTTCCCAGATGTTTTTCCAGTGCTTTCTTCCCCTGTTCGTCGCCCC
Source organism: Gynandropsis gynandra (assembly GCA_036759665.1). Taxonomy (NCBI): domain Eukaryota; kingdom Viridiplantae; phylum Streptophyta; class Magnoliopsida; order Brassicales; family Cleomaceae; genus Gynandropsis; species Gynandropsis gynandra. The sequence goes on from CM071869.1 coordinate 38,649,784, forward strand.
ATTTGCCCTAGATCTATTCCTTTCCTTTTATTTGCTCGTTTGAAACTTAGATCTAGGTTGTTACGGATTACCTTTACCCGAGCGGGTGGAGATTAGTGCCCGACCGGGCACCCTTGTGATCTTGATATTCCTCTTTTCCGCTCGTTGCTCGGGTGTTCCTTTGGGTTCTGGAGCTCGGTCTCGGCTCTGAGTAGATTTTCCTTCAAATCTTGTGGTTTTCGACAGGAATCCTTCATATTGATCTCATTTAGGCCTTGTCGCCTAGAAACCTGAAAACCAATAAAACGGGTGTGTGAAGCTCAAAATAGAATCGGATAAGTATGTAGACGATGTAAAAATCATGCGAAAATGATGTAAAAACCTATCCTAATAATGATACACTTTCAGTGTTATCAGAGGGCTTTCAAACTCACCTTAAACAATTGGAAACGCAAGTTGCACAACTTGACCACAAGGAGTTCTACCGGGGCGACCGGAAGCAAATCCTCGTGAGCAAACCAACGCCATTTACCTGAGGAGTGGTAAGATGCTGGATCAGCCCACTCATTCCATGATTGAAAAGGGAGAATCATCTAGTACAGTATCGCAAAAGGGCAGCAACGTCGAAGAGCATAAAACGGATGAAGAGGAGCCGAAATACGTTAAAACCGAACCAAGGCCTCCTCCTTTGTCGTTCCCTCAACGCCAACGCAAAAAGAACGAGAATGCTCAATTTGAAAAGTTTGCTGAGATGTTGAAGAAGATGCACATCACCATTCCATTCCACAAAACATAGAAGAAGATGCCTTCATACGCCAAGTTCCTCAAAGACATACTTGCAAACAAGCGAGACGTGGAGATGGAAACCGTCATGGTGACTAACTCGATGTTATAGCCAAACCTACCCAAGAAGATGCCTGATCCAGGTATATTCGTGATCCCTTGTAAAATAGGTGATTATGAAATTAACCATGCACTATTAGATGTCGGAACAAGCGTGAGCGAGCTACCATTGCCATTATACGAAAAAAATTGGATCTTAGGGACAGGTTTGATCTTAAACCTACACGAATGGCACTCACCATGCCTGATCGAAGTGTTAGAATACTTGAGGGCATGGTGGAAGACGTGTCATTACAATTTCGGAAGTTCTTCATCCCGGTGGATTTCGTCGTCTTGGATATGGAGGAGGACAAGAAAATGCCAATCATCCTCGGTTAGCCCTTTCTTAATACGGCCAAGATAATCATACATTGTGCTGAAGGTAGACTCACATTGAAGTTCAGAGATGAAGAAGTGGAGTTTAATTTGAACGACACACTCAAACAACCTTGTATGGTGGATTCGGTATTTTAAATAGACATCCTAGAGAAACTAGCCGAGGAAGTTATCGAAGAGTTCGGGAACATGGATTCTCTTGAGATGGCTCTTTTAGCAGCTGGAGAGGGACTTTATAAGGATCCTAACGAAGTGAAACATTACACAAAGCTGCTGGATAAAGGAAAGACGAAATAGATCCCGAACATCAAGCTAGATGCACTCTGAGCAAAACTCTGATGCACAACAGATCGTAACCCAAGCAAAAGGTGGAATTTCGGACAATACTTATCTAGCGGAGTTCTCAACTTAGAAAACATAAGCACAACACAAGTGGACATTAGTTCAAGTCAAGAAAACTTCATAAACCAGTGCACAAACCTGTGCGCATTCCAGATAAATTCCAGCGCGCCTCAAGCAGCTTGCAACACGAGTTTAATCACTTCTCAGATGCCTAATAGCCAAACCAAACGTCCAAAACCTGACTGGAGTGTTGACAAAGCACCAAAAGTGGAGTCGAAGCCCTTACCGCAAGGGTTGAGGTACAATCCCTTGGACTCGAATCTACTTATCCTGTGATAGAGAATGATAACTTAGACGAATCCCAAAAAACGATTGTTAGAACCTCTTAGGAAGTATAGGGATGCCATGGTTATACATTAGAGGATATCATGGGACTTAGTCCAGCCCTTTGCATGCATAGGATTCACTTAAAAGGCGACTCTAAGACCTCCATTGAACATCAACGTGGATTAAACCCGAACATGATGGAAGTAGTTAAGAAAGAGGTCCTTAAGTTGTTAGACGCCGGAATTATATATCCTATGCCGGATAGTGCGTGGGTGAGTCCTGTACAGGTAGCTCCGAAGAAAGGAGATGATAACACGTAGTCTGTTTTAGTTTTAGGCTATGTATTTATATCATTTTCACATAGTTTATATAGCACGAGTTACGAATCCGACACGAACGTTCTTTATATACTCCCTTTTTGTTGATTTTCAAGTTTTAAGGCGACAAGGCCTAACCGAGCTTTAAAGTGCCATTTCCTGGATTCAACCGCACATACTGGAAGCTACAAATCACTCGGAGCAAATTCAAGCCACAGAACCAAATGGAACACCCGAGCATAGACCAAAAAGGAGCAAAGGCACGTAATTAACTCAGCCCGCTCGAGCTTGGAGAGGCCCCCGCGCGGACTGTCTCAGCAGAAGTTTTAGCCCAACCCGTGCTGAACAACAACCCGCTCGTGTTCCATGAGATCAAATGAACCCGCGCGTGTTGTCTGACTAGCCCACGCGGGCTGCAACTCCAGAAAATATCGCATGACCCGGGGAGGCGAGTAGCGCGCTCGGGCAAAGTGACCACGAGGAACCCTTGCGGGGGGAGCACATAGCCCGCGCAGGCCCCCTTTCTAGGAAAAATATGTTTTGGAGTTTGAACGAAAATTAAAGAAGGAAAAGGGTTGGAAAAGTAAGTAGACGGTAGCTAGGGCTGAGGAGGGACTGAAAAACACAAGGAGAACTCAGGAGAAGCTGGAGAAGAAGAGAAACAATAATTTGGACTTCGGTATCAAGATAGGGAAGATCGATGAATAGGATTGCGCGCTTAACGCTACCGTAATCACGAGTTAATCACTGCTGGAAGGTAGGATTGCACATTGAGAATAGGATTGCGCGCTTAACGCTACCGTAATCACGAGTTAATCACTGCTGGAAGGTAGGATTGCACATTGTTATGGTTAGGAGGTGTAGGTGTCGAGAGACCCATTCCTTATTTATGAGCATGAATTCCCCGTTATCAAGATAGTTCGATAAGTCCATGATCCTTTGTTCGTTACACCCTTGCAAATCCCGATAACCCAAAACCCATAGTGTTCTTAATTATCAAGCCTTCCCCATCTCCCCATCGCTGTCACGATTCACTTTAGTGTTTTAGAAATTCATATCACACCATCATCAATTCAACCCGTCTTAGTTTAGTCGTATTCTTAGCTTAGGTTGCATTAGTCCCCAGAGTTCGACCCTTTTATTACACCGATCCGTACTGTTGGGGTAAGTGGATATTAGACAATTTTATTGCTTGATATTTCGCACATCAGGAGGCATCACCGTCATCCCAAACGCGAACAACAAACTGATTCCGACAAGAATGGTCACGGGATGGCGCATGTGCATTGAATACCGCAAGCTGAATGCTAACACTCGGAAAAATCACTTCCTTTTGCCTTTCATTGATCAAATGCTAGAACGTTTAGCTCTTCACTCTTTTTTTTTTGTTCTCTTGATGGTTATTCAGGTTTATTTCAGATACCAATCCATCCGAACGATCAAGAAAAGACGACGTTCACATGTCCCTTCGATACATTCGCCTATCGTCGGATGCCTTTCGTTCTGTGCAATGCACCTGCTACTTTTCAGTGGTGCATGACTTCTATCTTCTCCGATATAAATGGTGAAATTATGGAAGTTCTCATGGACGATTTCTCGGTTCATTCACCTTCCTTTGATGTTTGTCTAACCAATCTTTGTAAAGTGTTAGACAAGTGTGTAGAAGCGAACCTTGTGCTGAATTGGAGAAGTGCCACTTCATGGTTCGTGAAGGCATCGTATTGGGGTGTAAGATATAAGAAATGTGAATAGAGGTAGATAAGGCAAAAATAGAGGTATTGAGAAGCTGCCACCTCCTAGGAACATTAAGGCCATCCGTAGTTTCCTGGGTTATGTGGGGTTCTATAGACGATTCATCAAAGATTTCTCAAACGTATCTAAACCCCTCACTAATCTATTAGGCAAAGATGTACCATTTGAGTTTACAATGGAATGTCGAGCTGCATTTAAAAAGTTGAAGAAGGCGTTAGTTTCTCCATCCATCATACAACCGTCGAATTGGGAGCTCCCGTTTGAGCTCATGTGCGACGCGAGCGATTATGCGGTTGGGGCAGTGCTGGGCAGCGAAAGGATCGGATGCTGCATGCCATTTATTATGCAAGTCGTACATTAGACAACGCTCAATGCTACTACTCCACAACCGGGAAGGAGCTACTTGCAATCGTCTTTTCGTTTGAAAAGATCCGCTAGTACCTAGTTGGCTCCAAGGTAATAGTTTACACGGATCACGCTTCTTTATGTTACCTTCTCACCAAAAAAGATGCAAAGCCGAGGCTCATTAGATGGATCCTTTTGCTGCAAGAGTTTGATCTTGAAATAACGGATAGGAAACAAACCGAAAATGGGGTGGCTGACCATCTTTCACGTCTAGAAATCCCCGAGTGCATTCCTATTGACGACTATCTCCGAGATGATGCGGTAATGTCCATGACTTGCACCTCCGCTCCATGGTATGCTGACTTTGTGAATTTTTTAGCATGTCAAGTGCTACCGGAGGGGCTGAATTACATTGCGAATAATAAATTACTCCATGACGTCAAGGCGTACCATTGGATGAACCGTATCGTTTCAAGAGGGGCACGGACGGAATCTTTAGGCGCTGCATCCTCGAAGAAGAGGCTCAACACATACTGTCACGTTGCCACTCCTCAAGTTATGGAGGAAATTTTGCAGCAGCCAAGACAGCTGCAAAGGTGCTGCTAGCGGGCTTCTATTGGCCTACGCTCTTCAAGGATGTCAATAGCTACATAGCAACTTGCGACAATTGCCAAAGGACGGGAGTATTTCTAGACGCCATGAGATTCCACAACAATACATCCTAGAGGTCGAGCCGTTTGATGTATGGGGGATAGACTTCATGGGCCTTTTCCTGTCTTCTTGCGGAAACCTCTACATACTAGTCGCGGTGGACTATGTAACGAAGTTGGTACAAGCCTTGGCAAGTCATACAAACGACTCCAAACCAGTAACTAAGATGTTCAAACGTTTCATATTCCCACGTTTTGGAGTTCCTAGGGTTGTGATCAGCTATGGAGGTAAGCACTTTGTGAACCATATTATAGAAGAGCTATTAAAGAAGCACGATGTTCGACATAGGACAGAACGCGATATCACCCTCAAACCAGCGGCCAAGTTGAAGTTTCTAATCGAGAGATCAAGTCGATTTTGGAGAAGACAGTCTCTAGGTCTAGAAAGGATTGGGCACTGAAACTCGACGATGCATTATGGGCTTATCGTACAACATTCAAAACGCCAATCGGAATGACTCCGTCAGCTAGTGTACGGTAAAGAATGTCATCTATCGGACGAGTTGGAATACCGAGCGTATTGGGCAATCAAAGCATTCTATTATGATTACAAGTCAGCTGCTGAAAAATTGATGCTACAACTCCTTCATCTCGAGGAGATGCGCCTGCATTCGTACAAGAACGCAAAGATCTACAAGGAGCACACAAAGAGATTCTGGGGAGGCAACCCAAGCCCTATATCCTTTTAGTTATTTGGTTTTAATTTTTTTAGAATTCGACTCTTTTCACAAGCATGCACATTACTAACAACCCCGATGTATCGCACTGTCTCCTTCGGATTGTGTGACTTTTGTTACAGGTTTTCCACTTCAACATCATCCACAACATAAGGAAAGACGAGTATGCCAGTTGCATCACCTTGAGACAGCAAGCACGCATCAGGTGCACAAGTTCCTAACTATCTTATTTTTCCCTGAGTTTTTGCATGTTAGTCCTTCTCTTACGTTTTGAACACTAGGATAGTGTTCGGTTCAAGTCTAGGGGGTACTCTTCGAATTGTCATGACTGTGATTAGGATTTAGATGTTGAGTTCTTCGTTTTTCTAGCTTTTACGTTTGTTTCGTTAGGATTAGATGGACAGATATGTAGTATGAAAAATTTCAAACTTTAGCCATCTCTATGCAACTTTTTCGAATTGGGAAAAAAAGACTAGGTTTCTTGAAACATTCCTTTAGATATCGATTAGTTAGTGGTTGTGCATGAATCCATAGCCTATAGTTGTATTCCGCCCTTAGGTTTCCATCCCAAGCACTTATATCTCTGAGCATACCTTTCATTCTTTGTTTTTTTCGTTCGCTATATTTCCACGCACTTACACTCCAGTGTCAATAGAATAAGTTCTTTAACTATTTCAGACTTACGTTGACATGAGTGCATCGATATTGAGGCTTCGGATCTAAGTGGTGGGTCGAGGCTGTTTTTCTACATCCTAAGGGTTAGAGTCGATGCGTATTCACAATAGTTCAATCAAAAGAAAAAAAATTGCAATGACACAACCTCTTCACTCTTTTAAGGTTACAAGACCTTATGAGTGTGCCAATCGGCAACTTGGGACGAAGTAGAAGGTTGTCCTCTTCAACTCCGACGTCCTAGAAACTGAGTGCAAATTTTCCAAAAATGAGTGGAAACAGAAAAGAAGAAAAAGAGAACTAAAAAAGAAAAATAATTGTGTTAAAGAATGGTATCGAACCGTTTGCGCTATAGAATAGGTATGGAAATCGCTTGGATGTATTCTAGGGGTTAGTGAAATGAACTCGGGATAAGTGTAGGATTGTACGGTTAGTGGCTCTCGATATGGGGGTCTAAATTCGGTGTGTTTAGATCTATGTTCGTGTGATGCGTTGTTGCGTAGGATGGCTGACTTTTCGAGTTGTTTTTGTTAGTTTCCGGTTGTTGTCTAACTCCTCTTATGCTCAGTCCTAGCCTTGCTCATGGACGAGCAAAGGTTCAAGTCTGGGGAAGTTTGATAACGTCTATTTCCTTATAGTATTTTCATATATTTTCATAGTTAGTTTCATCATTCATTTAGATTTTACCAAGCATTAAGCATCATTTAGTCCTCTTTCCTCATTTTCTCGTGTTCTATAATGAATGGAGGTACCAGGACACAAACACGAGCGAATGCCCCAAAACATGACCGTTCCAAATCAAAGGAGAACCAACCCCCGCAAGTGTACCTTAGCCCGCGCGGGCTCCATGTCCAGCACTTTCAGCACACCTCGTACTCATGCTCAACCCGAGCGGACAGCTATTCTGCATTCGCCCCGAGCGGACAGCTATTTTGCATTCGCCCCGCGCGGGGTGTCCACTTTAGCCTGCAGGGGCACATTCCTCTAGAAAACATAGCCCGACCCGGGCTCTTGTCCAGCCGGTGCAGATTCCCTTCTCCAAGCCAGCCCGCACGGGGCACTCGCCAGCCCGTGCGGGTTGAGTCCATCACCTGCATAAACCAGAAAAGAAAATTCAGAAAAACAAGAAAAGCAAAGTGCTAGCTGCATAAACCAAAAGAAAATATTGTTAAACAAGAGGAAGGGGAGCTACATGGCTAGAAAATAAAGAGGAAGTGTTGACAATTACACAAGAATGGAAAAACAATAGGTGGAAACACTCGGAAAAGGAAAACTGCAGTTGCTGTAAGAAAGAGAAAATATCAGCTACTGGAGAGCAAGCAAAGAGGAGGACGGCCAATGAGGAAAGAAGAGAGGAAAGGAAAGAGGAAAAAGAGGGCTAAAAGGGAAGAGCTTCAGCTGCAAATTTGGGAAAGAAAGTTAGGGAGAAAACAGAGCTTACGCAGAGAAAGGGTAGAGAGAGAGCAGAACACACACGAAGACAAGGACGAAGGGACGAAGCCGGAGCGAGAAGGAGTTGTGGAAGACAGTCGGAAATAGAATAGGGAGGGATCTCATTCTTTATCGATGTTGAATATAGTTATCTTTCGTGTTTCGTTTTCTAAGTCCATGTCCTAGTAGGTAAATAGCCACGAGTTACAGAGCTTTCCCGATATGTAATGAAGTTTTGTTCTTAATGCTTTGTTATCATATTTGTTCATCTCAGATTGATTGGTTGTCGTAATGCTTTTATTCTTGTTGGTAGCGTGAATGAATGTTGATAAAAATCTAATTGCATTGGGAGATGAATTGGATTTTGGAACGTAGCCATGATATGAAGTGTTAGAACCTTGGCCGGTCGGTTATTTGCACTTAGGAATTAGGATAACAATCTTAATGCATCTAGTATGTGAGATTACACATTTGGGAGATTGGTAGTACGCATACTAGATAGTGGGTTTAGGCATTGCGAGAGTCATTCCCTAGGAAAGAGCTTAAATTCCTTGAATATGTAATGATATCTATAACCATGATCTTGTGAGAACTTCTTTGCATCATCATGCATCTCTCGAAATCTGTGGTGTTTAGTTAATTAAATTTAAACCGTTAATTAGTTAGTTTAGTTTTATTTGCATTCCAAACACTCATTGATTTTTATCGTCCTATTCATTAGTTATTAGCTTTAGAGTTGCATCGATTCCTTATGTTCGACCCTAGTACTATACCATCCATATTCTTGCGGAAGCGTTAGTCTAGGTATTTTATTTCTTAAGATTAAACACATCAAGTTTTTGGCGCCATTGCCGACGAATTGATTACGGCTTTAGAGTTAGGATATTTTTGGATTAGGACATAATCCTTTCCGGAGTCTTATTTGTTTTTCGGGATTTTTTGTTTTGTTTCTTTTTCTTGAGTCAATTTCTATTACTTTTTGGAGCTCACACATTTTCCTTTGTGTTTGTCTTCTCTTGTGCAGATTACTCGTGCATGACAAGTGTCAATAGTGCTGATCTAGTTTACGATCCATGCATATATAAAACACGCAGGGATTTGACAAAGAAATCGAAAGCTAGTGCAAGTCAATCGATACACGACACACCAACAACTTTAGACAGCGAGCCCAAAGAAGTGATAGAACCAAAACTTGCAGACGAGAGTGAAGACGAATATATGGCGGAACGTAACAATCAAAACACACCACGCCACGTTGTGCCACATATTTCAGCGGCGTTAACCTATGGATCATACATTGTCCCTAGGCATACGCAACTCTTGTCTTGCATCACTAGGAGGGACGCTCGCATTGAGTTGCCACCAGCATTCATCCAAATGCTAATTAACACAACGTTCAGAGGGAGACCCGCCAAGGATCCGAATCACCATCTTCCTAATTTTAAGATGTTCTACAAAACTATCAGAACCGGAGAAGGAGTCTCGGCCGAGGACAACATGCTAGTTGCCTTTCCATTCTCAATGAAGGATAAGGCCCAAGATTGGTTGTATTCCCAATCGGCAGACTCTATACATCATGGGGACAGCTAGAGGAAATATTCATGACGCGATTCTTCCCTCAGAGCAAAGCTCATCTCGCCAAGAATCAAATCAACACATTTGTCCAAGGAGCAGCTGAGAGTTTATACGAAGCGTGGGAATGTTTCAAAGGCTACCAACACTTTTGCCCACATCAAGACATGGATCAAAGCTATCTTATACACAAATTTCTCCAAGGACTCATGGACAACACGATAATTCTGATCATAGCCGCAGATGAAGGTTCCTAGAGTAACCTCACGTTTCCACAGATCGAAGACCTAATCGATCGTATGGCTGATGAAGGCATCAATTCCGCTAGAGAATACAACCGTAACACTCCAGTAAGGTTAGCTCATGTGAATGATGCACATGCTCTGCCAGTTTAGCCGAAATGAAGGATCAAGTCTCTAGATTACAATCTTCCCGAATCATGTTATCAACAATATTTAGAGCAATTAGAGAATCAAGGAGTCCAAGGGTATGAAGAAGTAAACTAAGTGAGCAACAATCAGCCCTTGGGAAACACGTACGATCCTGGATGGAGAAATCACCATAACTTCTCCTACAAGAATTCCGACGGTGCATTGAATGCGCAACAACTATCGGGAGGCTTTCAGCCACGAGCGATGCAAAGAATCAGAATTTTCAGCCTAGGATGCAGCCCCAAATGTAGAATTATCAGCCACGTGCGCCTTTAGCGACAGCCAAACCAATCCGAACCAGCCCCCGACATCAACACCATGTTCACCCGTCTCCTCCAATTCCAAGAAAATCAAAGCAACTTGTTGATGGAAGTGCAACAAAGTCAGAGTAATTTGGTGAGGGAACAAGAGAGCACCAAGAAGCAGATAGAGGGCTTTTAAACTCACCTTAGACAATTGGAGAAGCAAGTTGCACATTTTGCACAAAGGGCAACCCGACCATAAGGAGTTCTACCGGGGCAACCGGAAGCAAATCCTCATGAGAAAATCAACGCCATTCACTTAAGGAATGGTAAGACACTGCTCAGCCCACGCATTCGACGTTAGAAAAGGGAGAATCATCTAGTACTATAGTGTAAAAGGGCAGCAACGTCGAACAGTATAAAATGGAGGAAGAGGAGCTGAAATATGTTAAACCCGAACCGAGCCCTCCTCCTTTTTCGTTCTCTCAACGCCAAAGCAAAAAGAACGAGGATGCTTAATTTTCAAAGTTTGCTGAGATGTTGAAGAAGATCCACATCACCATTCCATTCCATGAAGCGTTGAAGAAGATGCCTTCATACGCCAAGTTCCTGAAGGACGTACTTGCAAACAAGCGAGAGGTGGAGATGGAAACCGTCATGGTGACTAACTCGATGTTGCAGCCAAACCTACTCAAGAAGATGACCGATCGAGGTATATTCGTGATCCCTTGTAAAATAAGTGATTATGAAATTAACCATGTAGTAATTGATGTCGGAGTAAGCATGAGCGTGCTACATTGCCGATATACGAAAAATTGGATCTTAGTGACATGTTGAATCTTAAACCTACACGAATGGTGCTCACCATGGCTGATTGAAGTGTTAAAATACCCGAGGGCATGCTGGAAGACGTGCCATTACAAGTTGGGAAGTTCTTCGTCCCGGTCGATTTCATCGTCTTGGATATGGAGGAGGACAAGATAATCCCAATCATCCTCGGTAGGCCGTTTCTTAATACTTCCAAGACAATCATACATTGTGCTGAAGGTAGACTCACATTAAAGTTCGGAAATGAAGAAGGGAAGTTTAATTTGAACGCGACGCTTAAACAACCTTGTATGGTGGATTCGATATTTTACATAGACATCCTAGAGAAACTAGCCGAGAAAGTTATCAAAGAGTTCCTAAGCAAGAACTGGTAACGCGAAAAGCAGCTCTTGGTGATCAACAGGAATGGAAAGAAAATGGGACTAAGAGGAAGAAGAGCGTGGGTGAAAAAATAATAGATGCTGAAGATTACAAAGACGAAGGATGGGTAGGTGTTGCTGAAGCTGATGAAGAAAGAGAATGTGATGCTGAAGGTGATGCTAAAAGAGAATAGGATGATGAAGCTGAAGAAGAAAGGTTATGATGAAGCTGAAGTTGAAGGAGAAGAAGTTGTAGTCCCTCTGACACAGGAGCAGTAATTAAGAAAGGAGATAAAGAAATCGGAGAAAAGAATCATCAATGCCGTAAGTAACCTTCTAAAGGATATCGAGTTTCATTTTCCTAATCTAAAACAAAGGCGGCAAATCCCAAAGATGCTAAAAAGGCAAAATCAAAGCCTGCCAAGAAAGATGCAAGCACCAGAAACCAATCTTTCGGCACTCTTAGAGATGATTTTGAATTCCTTCGCCGTCCATATCCAGTGTCAAGAAAAGAGCCAAGCAAACAGTCGGTTGACTGAGAGGCTAAAAATGACACTGAAGATTGCTCAGAAGAGGATTTGGCAAACATTTCGATATTAGTTGAAAATCTTACATGTGTCACCAGCATTCCTCTAATTGAATACGTTTCTAGAGAGGATACTACAGCCGTTGCTCTTGATGAAGTTCCACCAAGTAAGTAATATTTAGTGAAAAAGGTCATTTCAGTCAATTTCCATCGAGAGTTGGCATGGTTGCAAGAGTCGCATGGGTCACAAGAGTCGCCTAAGTTGCACGGTCGCATAAGTTTCAGGGTTGCAAGAATCCCATGGGTCGCATGGGTTGCATATGTCCCATGGGTTGCAAGGGTCGCAAAGGTCGCATCAATGTAACGAATGATGAGTCTAATGAATGAAGTAATTTTACTCAAATGATCCAGTGGGTACTGTCGAAGAAGCCTCCGAAGAGGAGGTTCCTACCAAGGATATTCTAATGGGTCCTTTCGAAGAGGTCACTACCGAGAATACTCCATTGGGTCTTGTGGAATAGGTCTCCACTAAGGAGGTTCATGCCTAGGATACTCCAGTGGGTCCTGTCAAAGAAGTCACCGACGAGGAGGTTCATGTCGAGGATATTCCAGTGGATCATGTCGAAGAGGTCGTCGCTAAGGAGGTTCCTACCGAGAATACTCCAGTGGGTTCTATGGAAGAGGTCCCCGCTAAGGAGGTTCCTGCGGAGGATACTCCAATGGGTCTTGTCGAAGATATCGCGGACGAGGAGGTT
>CM071869.1:38662349-38673197 GCA_036759665.1 Gynandropsis gynandra
AGGATACTCTAGTGGATCATGTCGAAAAGGTCGCCGCTAAGGAGGTTTCTACGGAGTATACTCTAGTGGTTCTTATGGAAGAGGTCTCCGCTGATATTATCATGGACAATGTCGAGGATTCCGAGCATGCAGAGGATGTCTCAATATTACAAGAAGATCCCATGACCCGAGCTAAGGCAAGAAAGGAGAACGCGACACGTGTCGTGGCAAGCGAAGAGGATGTGACCCGAGCTGAGCAGGACACGACCCGCGCTGAAGAGGATGCGACCCGTGCTGAATCGGAGGAGAGAAAGGCAGACGTGACCTGTCCTAAGGAGATAAAGAAGGACGTTGGTCACTTGACCTGTGCAAGGGCTAGATAGGAGGATGCCTTAACCATACCAGCAGGTCCCATGACACGAGCTAAAGCTAGGACGCTCAAGGAGGTTATCGTAAGATATCTCACGGTGATGCTAGTTCAAGACGAGTGCTTGAGTCCATATGGAAGTTCCACCATCCGAGTCATACTACAAGCCGAAGCAAATCTCACAACGATCAACAATTAGGGTAAGTGTTTCGTGTCTGCTCTTTTCCCACTGTTCACTTTGTCCCACGTGGTTTTCCAACGGAGGGTTTTTAACGAGGCTATGACTCACTTCCGTTTTCCGAATTGTTGACCCGAGACTTCATACATCCATCGTATCGAAGTATTTTATCATTATGTTTATTTTTATTTCGAATTTTAAATTTTTGTTTTTTTAAACTACAATCCTTGCATGGCTTGCATGCATTTATGGTGGCATTGAAGTCTTGCATGACTTCTTCCTTCATATGGCCGTCCACCCCGTTGTACACACAACAACCTCGATTTTGAATTTGAATTTCTAATTTCTCTTTGAGAATTTCTCCATTGTTGGTGTGTCATATCCAGCAAGTGTTGGTGCGTAATATCTAACATTCGTTCATTCTTCGTAGCTATGTCATATCCTTGAAAACGAGCTCGGAAAATCGAGAGCCTTTCGTAACTCTCATGTGACCTATCGTTCCACACGCCTTGTGTAAGGAGTCTTTCGACTCAGCTGCAGCAAGGATTTGTTCGTTCTTCGTATGAGCGTCATATCCTCGAAGACAAGCTCGGTAAATCGAGAGCCTTCCATAACTCTCTTATAACCTATCGTTCCACACGCCTTGTGTATGGAGTCTTCCGACTCGACTGCAGCAAGGGTTTCCATCATACCTTTATTATAGAGTGTCGTTCCAGTGAGGATCTCGTCAAGTGGTATCAGAGGTTGCTCTAGAAAAGATAGGTTCATCTTCGGTTGTTTGGTTGTTCTTAGACTGATAGCTAGTGATTGAACCATGCATAGTTTCTATTTGTTTGTTACGTATCATTTGTGTTATGAGTCTTGGCTGCTCGTACGCTATTTGTTTTGCTTGTGGGCTGATTTGGTGTGTTTTTTGTGCAGGTAATCCATGTGGTTGTTGTACGTTTAATCATCAAAATGTGATGGGAGATAACGGTGCAAAAACCAGCCGAGTAAACAAGCTTTTGGTTGAAGCTTTTGTTGCTCTTTTTGAGCAAACTCTTAGCACCCAAATGGAAAAGTTTTGGCAGGATATTCGACACGAACTTCAGACCCGACTGAGAGTAAATCCTACTCTTTATCAAAGAGAAAGGATTCAGCCAGATGAGGGCAGTAACTATTATGAACGAGGCAGTTCATCTTATCCCGAAGTAGTCAAAGATGACACGGAGAGGTGCGGGAACGTAGGGACGATCCGAGGGACGACCTTACTGGTCTTAAACTCAAAATCCCTCTGTTCCACCGCAAGGCTGATATGGACGCTTATTTGGAATGGGAGAAGAAAATCGACCTCGTGTTTGGTTGCCAGCACTACGCCAAGACCGAGAAGGTTAGGGTTGCTACAACAGAGTTCTACGATTACGCTTTGAGTTGGTGGGATTAGTTAGTGACTTCTAGGCAGCGTAATGGATAGAAACCTATAGAGACGTGGTTGGAATTGAAAGCTATAGTGCGAAAATGGTATGCTCCAAATAACTTCGAGAGCCACACAAACCGATTCTGATCGAACAACAACTCCAACAGAAAAGGATCTCTCGTTCAAACTTTGGAGCTGGAAAATTCACTCATCTACGAGAGGAAAAACTGAGTTATCAAAGGAGAGACAAATATGTTCCAGCGGCCAACGATGAAGTTAAAGTGGTTCCAGCGGCTTAAGGAGACAAAGGAAAAGTCGAGTCCACTACATCGAGAGATCGGGACGTAAAGTGCTTCCAGTATCTTGGAACGGATCATTATGCGGATGAATGTACGAACAAGAGATTTATGATTATTCTTGAGGATGGTGATATTGAATCCAATGACAAGGAATCTGAATCTTCGACCAAGGAGTATGAAGAAGAAGTCGATTTAAAGGTCAAGAAGCACCCAACGCCTTATACACTACAATGGCTCCATGAGATTGGCAAAATGAATGTGACCAACCAAGTGGACGTGCCTATAACCATTGGAACATACGAGGACGAGATCCTATTTGACGTTCTTCCTAAGGATACGAGCCATACCTTCCTCGGTAGTCTGTGGCAATCGAATCATAAGGTAATACATGACGGTTCTACTAACCAGAATTCTTTCGAGTTTATTGGCAGGAAAACGATTCTTATTCATTTGACGCCAAGAGAAGTGCAACAAGATCAAATGCGCCCAAAGAAGAGGAAGAACGCGTAATAAATCCATCGAACTTCTGTGCTAAATTGGGTGAGATCAAGAAATCTCTTCACTATAGTCAATCGGTATTATTATTCGTTTTTAAGGAAGCTCTTTCAAGCTTGGCTAACCTTGCACCGGTGCTTTCGAGTGAGATCATTTCTTTAATGCAGACTTATAAAGGTATTTTACCCGAAGACAACCTTACGGGATTACCTACTATACGCGGCATTGAACATCAAATAGACTTTATTCCTAGAGCCACATTTCCAAACCGGTCAGCTTATACTACCAACCCGGTGGAGACTAGGGAGTTGCAAACGTGCCAGAATTACCTTTGTTCGAAGGACTTCGATATGGATACCGACCACGAATTACTCCAGTGCAAGCAAGGTAAGGAAAACGTCATAGCGGATGCCCCATCCTGAAGGTATGCCCTACTAACTACTTCAGATGCTAAGTTGCTAGGATTTGAACAAATTAAAGAGATATATGCATCTGATTTTGAGTTTGGAGAAATGTAAAAAACGTGCGAAAATTTTACATCTGGTCATTACTTTAGGCAAGACGACTTTCTGTTTTATGATAACTGATTGTGTGTGCTTAACTGTGCTATGCAAGAATTGTTTGTTAAAGAAGCTCATGGAGATGATCTTATGGGTCATTTTGGGATTGCGAAAACACTTAAGATATTACAGGATCACTTCTACTGGTCGCACATGAAGAGGGACGTTGAACGAATTTGCAAAAGATGTGTCACGTGACAACACGCTAAGTCTAAAGTTCAACCTCACGGTTTGTATACCCCTCTACTTATCCCGAATCACCCTTGGAATGACATATCTATGAATTTCGTGATTGGTTTTCCTAGAACTAAGAATGGAAATGATTCAATCTTTGTGGTTGTTCATAGATTTTCTAAGATGTCCCATTTCATAGCATGCCACAAAACGGATGATGCATTGCACGTAGCAAATTTGTTCTTTAAGGAAGTAGTGAGGTGGCATGGAATGCCTAGGACAATAGTTTTGGGTAGAGATAGGAAGTTCTTTAGTCATTTTTGGAAGACTCTATGTTCTAAGCTAGGAATTAAGTTATTGTTTTCCATGACGTGTCATCCGCAAACTAATGGACAAACCGAGGTGGTTAATCAAGCCCTAGGAACCCTTTTGTGTCCAATTGTTAAAAAGAACTTGAGAACGTGGGAAGAATGCTTACTGCATGCTGAATTTGCATATAATCATGTTGTACATTCTGCTTCCAAATTTTCCCCATTTGAAATCGTTTATGGGTTCAACCCCACCTCACCTTTAGATCTAATGTCGTTACCTTTAAGTGATCAAGTCATTTTGGACGGAGAAAAGAAAACTAAGATGGTACAACAAATCCACGAGCAAGCTAGGAAGAACATATAGGAGAAAACAAAACTCTATGCGAAACAGACAAAGAAGGAACACAAGCGAATGATTTTCAAACCCGACGACCCAAGTGCGAATTCGTTTGCAATAGAAGCGTTTCCCGAACAAGAGAAAACCAAAATTGACGCCCTGGATCGACGGACCCTTTACATTGACCAAGAGGATCAGCAACAACGTTTATCAACTCGACATGCAAGGTAAGTATAATCTGAGTTCCCATTTTAGTGTTACTGATTTGGAACCTTTTTTCGCAGATCAAATAGATTTGAGGATAAATCCTTTTCAAGAGGGAGGGTATGATATGAGTCATGGACAGCGTCGACGATTTCGAGCATGAAGAGGACGTCTCAATATTACAAGAAGGTCTCGTGACCTGAGCTAAGGCAAGAAAGGAGAACGCAGTCCGTGTCGTGGCAAGCGAAGAGGACGCGACCCGTGCTGAGGAGAATGCAACCCATGCTGAGGAGAATGCGACCCGTGCTGAAGAGGATGCAACCCGTGCTGAATCGAAGGAGAGAAAGGCGGACGCGACCCGTGCTAAGGGGAGAAAAAAGGACGTTGGTCCCGTGACCCGTGCTAGGGTTAGAGAGGAGGATGCCTTACCCATACCAATAGGTCCCGTGACGAGCTAAAGCTAGGACGCTTAAGGAGGTTATCATCGGAATTCTCACGGTCATGGAAGTTCAAGACGAGTGCTCGAGTTCACAAGGAAGTCCGGACATCCGAGTCATACTACAAGCCGAAGCACATCTCACAATGATCAACAATTAGGGTAAGTGTTTCATGTGTGCTCTTTCCCCATTGTTGGTTTTATCCCACCTGGTTTTCCAACGGTGGGTTTTTAACGAGGCCACGACTCATTTCCGTTTCCTTAATTGTTGATCCGAGACTTCATATGTCCATCATATCGAAGTATTTTATCATTACGTTTATTTTTATTTCGAATTTTAAATTTTTGTTTATTTAAACTACAAGCCTTGCATGGCTTGCATGCATTTATGGTGGCATTGAAGTCTTGCATGACTTCTTCCTTCATATGGCCGTCCACCCCCTTGTACACACAACAACCTCGATTTTTGAATTTGAATTTCGAATTTCTCTTTGAGAATTCCTCCATTGTTGGTGTGTCATATCCAGCAAATGTTGGTGCGTAATATCCAACATTTGTTCGTTCTTCGTAGGTGTGTCATATCATCGAATACGAACTCCAAAAATTTAGAGCCTTTTGCAACTTTCGTGTGACCTATCATTCCACATGCCTTTTGTAAGGAGTCTTCCGACTTGGCTACAGCAAGGATTCGTTCTTTCTTCAAAGGAGCGTCATATCCTCGAAGACAAGCTCGGTAAATCGAAAGCCTTCTGCAACTCTAGTATAACCTATCGTTCCACACGCCTTGTGTAAGGAGACTTCCGACTCGGCTACAGCAAGGGTTTCCATTATACCTTCGTTCTAGAGTATCGTTCCAGCGAGGATTGCGTCAGCCGAGGACACTCGAGTGGATCTTGTCCAAGAGGTTGTCGCTGATGTTGGTGCTGACAGAACTCCAAAAGTTATTTTCATAGATGTTGAAGTGCCACCTGTAAGTATAGTCATTTGAGTCACAAAGGTCGCATTGGTCGCATTGGTCGCATGGGTTACAAAAGGTCGTATTAGTCGCATAGGTTGCATGGGTAACAAAAGGTCGCATGTCCGCATGGGTCGCACTGCCACAAGGTTGCATTGGTCACAAAAGGTCATATTAGTTGCATAGACTGCATGGGTCACATGGGTAACAAAAGGTCGCATGTCCACATGGATCACACGGCCGCAGGGTCGCATTGGTCGCATGGGTCATCATATGTTTAATGAAGTAAATTTTATGCAGATGCTGGACCTTTATCAAAGGAGTCTGAACCATATGTTGAACCTCTACCAGTAACTAAACGATTTTTAAGACCACATAAGGCATATGTTGAACCTCCACTGGCAAAAATAGCAAAAATAGGGCGAGGGAGAGGGCGAGGAAAAGCTGTTGATGCAGAACCCGCAAAAAATGTAGTTCAAGAACCAATAAAGAAGGTGGTTCGAGAACCTGCATGGAATCAACATTTTGTGTGGCAGCCCAAGGGATTAGGAGAGGGAGGGATAACCCGAGAGCCTTCATTCACTGACGCTAGCGGTGAAACATTGACTGCTCTATATATGTTTCTGACAAAACCTCGACAAGAGCGTTGCTGGAAATCTGATCTAGATTGTCCCTGGGGGCCAGAGTTTTGGGAGATCATATTAAAGTCCAACGTATGACTTGAAGATGATGTAAGTTTTTTTAAACCCTTAGTCACTAAGGTCAAAGAGGTCATTTTGTGTAATATGTATTCATGTGTGTTAATTTTTTTTTTTTTTTGCAATAATTGGATGAGGCGTTGTTGGAGCTGTATTATTGCATGGGCACATTCCTCTACATATATCGCAATTATTACGTTTGTCTTATTGCTTTTATGCAGACGCTCACGCTGTGGATGTACGAGGATATGAAAAAATTGCCGAAAATTCTTAGTGATGTTTCGGATGGCAAGTATCCATTCCGAAGTAGGTACAAAAACAGTGAATTAGTTTGATGGCTTTGTCTCGATTCTAAACATTCCATCGCTCGAAAGTCGATATATACCTTTTCATTGGGTAGCCATCAAACCGGATTTCAAAACCCGATGCATCACAATATACGACTGTTAGAGTAGTATGAAGAAAATGCATATCGATCCGTTGATTGAGAAGATATGCAAAACTATCCCCAAGATGCTTATTCTAGGAGGGTTTCCTTTTGTGGCTTCCAGAGAGGATGAATGGAAGTACGAGTATTATGAAGGCCTATCATAGAACAAAAGCGCGAGTGATTGTGGTGTTTATGCCTTCAAATTCTTAGAAGCCGCTATAATGAAAAGACGTCAGACTTTTCCCTTCATTTGCGACGACAATGTTCCTTCCATGTGTAAGAAGATGGTTGCTGATATATTTAGGAATGGAAGATGTATCCCTCCACCCCGAGATTAACTTGATACATTATTATTTTTTTGGGAATAGAAAATGTAAATAACTTGGTAAATTGTTCTTTTTTAAAAAAATTAATTCATATTATTCGTAAATAATTTGATTTGAGTCATAAGAAATTTTTATTTTTTATAATAATAAGAGAGTCGGTAGGGTCCGAGGGTCGTAAAGGGTACAAGGGTCGCAGAGGGTACAAGGGTCGCACAGGGTCCAAGGCTCGCAGGAGTTAAAGGGTCGCACGGGTCAAAGTTGTAGGGGACCAAGGGTCGCAGAGGATCCAAGGGTCAAACCTTCAGCCACGTGCATCGCAATCACATCCAAACAAATCCGATGCAGCCTCCGATTTCAACGCCATGTTCACTCGTCTCCTCCAATTCCAAGAAACTCAAGCTAACTCGATGTCGTAAATACAACAAAGTCTGGTGAGGAATGAAGAGAACACCCAGAGCCAGCTAGAGAGTTTTCAGACTCATCTTAGACGCAAGTCGCACAATTTGCACAAGGGGCAGCACGACCGCAAGGAGTTCTACCGGCGCGACCGGAAGCAAATCCTCGTGAGCAAATCAGTGCCATTCAGTTGAGGAGTGGGTAAACATTGGATCAGCCCTCTCTTTCAACGTTTGAAAAGGGAGAATCATCTAGGGCAGTAGCGAGAGAGAGCAGCTACGTCGAAGAGCACAAAGAGGAGGAAGAGGAGCCTAAATACATCAAACCCGAACCGAGGCCTGCTCCTTTGCCATTCCCTCAACGCCAACGCAAAAAGAACGAGGATGCTCAATTTTCAAAGTTTGCTAAAATGTTGAAGAAGATGCACATCACTATTCCATTCCACAAAGCGTTGAAGAAGATGTCCTCATACGCCAAGTTCTTCAAAGACGTACTTGCAAACAAGCGAGATGTGGAGACGGAAACCGTCATGGTAACTAACTCGATTCTGCAGCCAAACCTACCCAAGAAGATGCCCGATTCAGGTATATTCGTGATCCCTTGTAAAATAGAAGATTATGAAATTAACCATGCTTTAATTGATGTCGGAGCAAGCGTAAGCGTGCTACCATTGTCATTATACGAAAAATTGGATCTTAGGGATAGGATGGATCATCGACCTACACGAATGGCTCTCACCATGGCTGATCGAAGCGTTAGAATACCCGAGGGCATGCTGGAAGACGTGCCTTTGCAAGTGGGGAAGTTCTTCGTCCCGGTTGACTTTGTCGTCTTGGATATGGAGGAGGACAAGAAAATCCCAATCATCCTCGGTAGGTCGTTTCTTAATACAGCTAAGACGATCATACATTGTGTAGAAGGTAGACTCACGTTGAAGTTTGGAGATGAAGAAGTGGAGTTTAATTTGAACGACACACTTACACAGCCTTGAATGGTAGACTCGGTATTCTACATAGACGTCTTAGAGAAACTAGCCGAGGAAGTTATCGAAGAGTTTGGGAACATGGATTCTCTTGAGATGGCTCTTTTAGAGCAGCTGGAGGGACTTTATAATGACCCTAAGGAAGTGAAACATTACACAAAGCTGCTGGACGAAAGAAAAATGAAAGAGATCCCGAACACCGAGCTAGACGCACTCCGAGCAGATTTTTGTGCGATCCGAGCACAACAGGTCGTACCCCAAGCAAAAGATGGAATTTCGAACAATCCTCTTCAAGGAGACTTCTCAACTCATAAACACATAAGCACAGATCAAATGGGGAGGAATTTAAGACAAGAAAACGCCACAAACCAGTGCATAAACCTCCGCGCATGCCAGACAGATTCCAGCGCGCCTAGAGCGGCTTACAACGCTATTTCGACCACTTCCGATATGCCTAATAGCCAAGTCAAGCGTCCACAGCCTGACTGGAGTGTTGACAAAGCTCCAAAAGTGGAGTTGAAGCCCTTTCCACAAGGGTTGAGGTATGAATTTCTTGGACTCGAATCAACTTATCCGGTGATAGTGAATGATGACCTAGTCGAATCCAAAAGGCACGATTGCTAGAAGCTCTTAGAAGTATAGGGATGCCATAGGTTATATATTAGAGGAAATTAGGGGACTTATTCCAGCCCTTTGCATGCATAGACTTCACTTAGAAGATGACACTAAGACCTCCATTGAGCATCAACGTAGATTAAACCCGAACATGATGGAAGTAGTTAAGAAAGAGGTCCTTAAGTTGTTAGATGCCGAAATTATATATCCTATATCAGATAGTGCGTGGGTGAGTCCTGTACAGGTAGTTCCTAAAAAAGGAGCTATCACCGTCGTCCCAAACGCGAACAACGAACTGATTCAGAAAAGAATGGTCACGGGATGGCGCATGTGTATCGACTACCGCAAGCTGAACGCCAACACACGGAAAGATCACTTCCCCTTACCTTTCATTGATCAAATGCTTGAACGTTTAGCTCTTCACTCCTATTTTTTTTCTTGATGGTTAATCAGGTTTCTTCCAGATACCAATCCATCCGAACGATCAAGAAAAGACGACGTTCACGTGCCCCTTCGGTACATTCGCCTATCGTCGGATGCCCTTTGGTTTGTGTAATGCACCTGCTACTTTTCAGCGGTGCATGACCTCTATCTTCTCAAGGGCATCCGTAGTTTTCTGGGTCATGCGGGGTTTTATAGACGGTTCATCAAAGATTTCTCGAAGGTATCTAAACCCCTTACTGATTTATTACGCAAAGATGTACCATTTGAGTTTACAACGGAATGTCAAGATGCATTTGAAAAGTTGAAGAAGGCGTTGGTTTCTCCAACCATCATACAACTACCGAATTGGGAGCTTCCGTTTGAGCTCATGTGCGATGCGAGTGATTATGCGGTTGGGGCAGTTTTGGGTCAGCGAAAAGATCGGATGTTGCACACTATTTATTATGCTAGTCAGACATTATACAATGCCCCACGCAACTATTTCACAACCGAG
Source organism: Gynandropsis gynandra (assembly GCA_036759665.1). Lineage (NCBI taxonomy): Eukaryota > Viridiplantae > Streptophyta > Magnoliopsida > Brassicales > Cleomaceae > Gynandropsis > Gynandropsis gynandra. The sequence continues at coordinate 38,672,425 of CM071869.1, forward strand.
AAGGAGTTACTTGTAATCGTCTTTGCGTTTGAGAAGTTCTGCTCATACCTAGTGGGTTCCAAGGTAATAGTTTACACGGATCATGCTGCCTTACGTTACCTACTCACTAAGAAAGACGCAAAACCCAGGCTCATTAGATGGATCCTACTGCTGCAAGGGTTTGATCTTGAAATACGGGACAGGAAAGGAACAGAGAATGGGGTAGCTGATCATCATTCACGTCTTGAAATCCCCGAGTGCACTCCTATCGACGACTATCTCCGAGATGATGTAATGTCCTTGACTTGCACTTCCATTCCGTGGTATGCTGACTTTGTGAATTACTTATCTTGTCAAGTATTACCGGAAGGGCTGAATTACAATGCGAGAAAGAAATTTCTCCATGACATCAAGGCATACTATTGGGATGAGCCGTATCTTTTCAAAAGAGGCATAGACGGAATCTTTAGGCGCTGCATCCCCGAAGAAGAAGCTCCACACATACTGTCACGTTGCCATTCCTCAAGTTATGGAGGACATTTTGCTGCATCTAAGACCGCTGCAAAGGTGTTGCAAGCTGGCTTCTATTGGCCTACACTCTTCAATGACGCCCACAACTACGTCACATCGTGCGACAATTGCCAAAGGACGGGTAATATTTCTAGACGCCATGAAATGCCACAACAATATATTCTAGAGGTCGAGCCATTTGATGTATGGGGAATAGACTTCATGGGCCCCTTCCCGTCCTCGTGCGGAAACCTCTACATACTAGTCGCGGTAGACTACGTAAC
>CM071869.1:38682573-38717845 GCA_036759665.1 Gynandropsis gynandra
AAACTACTGTGACCCTTGCTACTCAACCGACTTACGGAGTCGAAGATGTTCATGCAACTCCTGCGACCCTTGCGACCTAACCGACTCACTGACACTGACACTCACCCATTTCAAATCAATAAACCATTTTGTGACTCGAAAGCTTGCAAAACCCTAGAAATCGAACTACTTACACTTATTGACGCCATTGAAGATTGACTCGTGCTCTCTTCGCCAGTGATGCTGCTGATTCTAGCCATTTTCCTTCTCGCCAACTTCAAATCGATCCCTCTCAAGTTCGACATCACTTATTTCTTTCTTGCTATAAACTTTTAAACAGGTTTCACGGCGAAAAATTGTTCGGCTTTCTCGTTTTCGGCAATTTTTCACGTCGAAAAACTGCCGAACTTCCATTTTTCCACGTTCGAACATTAAGGGCAAATTTGTCTTTTCTTCAGTTTTTTTTTTCATATTTAATAATTATTTTGGGGAAGGGTATTTTTGAAGTGGTTTAGCCCTATAAAAGTATTTCTGATATTCCGCCCATGCGAAGAGCTTACATTTGAATAAATTGTAAAAAATATGGATAATCACATTAATTTTATTCGAATTTAGATTTCTCAAAGTTCACTTATAAAAAATTGATTAAAAATATCGACTAAAATAAGTCAAAATTATCCTAGTTATTTGTAAGTATGTAATACAACTTTAGATATGAGAAAAAAATTCCCAAATTCGTTTATTTGATTTTTTAAATGTTTTTCTGTTGTAAAATATTAAACAAAAAGAGTATAGTTCGTTTGGTTGTATATTAGAAAACACAATAATTTTCTTCATTAGGATTTTGTAATAATTATTTAACGGATAAAATTTTAAATAATTGAATAGCAATATTAAGATTTATATTACCAATATTATTATTATATTGGCTATATTGGTTAAACTTTACATCGAGACGATTAACATCGTATTTATAATTTGATTATATTTTCCCTAACATATAATAAGTATTAATTATGTTTTATTTGAATGATTAGAACGTCAGTCGTCTATTAGTTACACCTAGGATTGTCAAAATCGAATCCGCATGTGGATCCATTCGAAACTCATCCAAAAATCAACGAGTTCGGACCTAAACATGAAAGACTCGAATGTAATCGGGCCTTCGGACTCGAACTATTATAGTAGCCCGAAATTTTTTAATCTGGTCCATCGGGTTTCGGACCGGGCTGCGGGCCATGAAGAAAAATAGCCAAGGCAGTAGACCCTAGTCGTTCTCTTGTAAAACCCTATATGACGTTTTGTCTTCCTCTCTTGTAAGTGAAACCCTAGTCGTTCTGCTGCATCTGTGTGCCCATGCGTCTGTCTTCGGTCTGCTGTGTTCGTGCTCGTGCGTCTGTCTTCGGTCTGTTGCGTATGTGCTCGTGCGTCTGTCTTCGATCAGTTGTGTCTGTGCATGTGCGTCTGTCTTCGGTTTGTTGCGTCTATGCTCGTGCGTCGGTCTGCGGTCTGCTGCGTCTATGCCTGTGCATCAGTTTGCGTCTGCGTTTTCCCTTCGGTCTTCCATTGTCGTTTATGCCTCGGTGCCCGTACGTCTTGTGTATGTGTCTTCCCTTCGGTCTTCTCTTGCATGCGTCTGCGTCTTCCCTTCAGTATTCAATTGTTGTTTGTGCCCGTGAACCTTTGCTCTCATTGGTATGTGATTCTCTCTTCGTTATGTGATTCTCTCTAGTTTAATTTACAACTGCTATGATATAGGAATAGCTTTCGGCTTTAGACTCGATGGGTTTCACGCGTGTGACCATATACAGAATCTGTATATTGCCTATTTTAAGATGATTTTGAATTTGTATCTTTACAATATTATGATCAGTATTAGAATTTGATGATATTTCTATTGCAGATTTCAAATGGATGATAATTTTTGCATCAAACAAACGAAACGGTAGATGATCATGATGAACAAAGATACGATGATGATCAACCCACTCTTCAAGTAACTGGTTCTAACAAAAGAAAAAAGTCTGATGTTTGGGCACATTTCATCGATATAAATGCTAATCAAGCCAAATGCAAATATTGCAATAATATGCTCTTCTTGTACCAGTTATGAGTAATTCCATAACCACCAATTCTCGGATGATTGTTCCCTCCGCAATCTATACTCCTCGGAATACCCAAAGCAAGAAGTCGTTCATAAAAAATCTCTTCGCCGGTCAAAACTGGAGGAGGAGATTTCCGCACAACTACATTCCTTTTAAAATTTCTCTTGTTGCGCCGTAATGCATCATCAACAGGAAGAAAACGACGATGACAATCAAACCAACTCGTCTTTCTTCCATGTTTCAACTGAAAATCATCTGTGTCTTCCATGCAATATGGACAAGCCAATCGACCATGCGTTGTCCATCCAGATAACATACTATAAGCTGGAAAATCACTTATTGTCCACATGAGAGCACCTCGTAACATAAAATTTTGTCTTCTCGAGACATCGTACGCTTGAACTCCATTCTATAATTCTTTTAATTCTTCAATAAGTGGTTGAAGAAATATATCCAAACTTCTTTTCGGATGATTAGGCCCGGGAATCATTATTGTTAAGAACAAAAATTTCCTTTTCATGCACATATCCGGTGGTAAGTTGTAAGGTGTCACTATAACTGGCCACAATGAATAATTCTTTCCAGACATCCCAAATGGATTAAAACCATCGGTACAAAGGCCTAAATAGACATTTCGACACTCAGTCGCATAATCAAGATATACCTTGTTAAAGTGTTTCCACGCCTCACCATCTGAGGGATGACACATCTCTCCTTCACGACTTGAATGCTCAACATGCCATCTCATGTCGCTTGCGGTCTCTACAGATTGATACAATCTTTTTAATCTATCTGTAATTGGTAAATACCACATACGACGATATGGATACGATTTTCCATTCTTTGTTAAATAAAACCGGTCTTTTCCACAAAATCGAAAATTACTCATATCCGATGTCTCTCTCCAAAAAATCATGCAATTATCTTGACAAACATCAATCTTCTGATATGGCAATAAACCCAAAGATCGCATCATCTTCTTTGTCTCATAATAGGAGTCTACTGCATTATTATCTTCTGGAAAGTAATCTCTTACTAATTGCAATATCGAATCCATGCAATTCTCAGACAAATTATTTTCAGTCTTCAAATTTAGGGACGCTCGTGTTCTACCGTCCCAAATCTGGGACGCCTTACTCATCCGTCCCTAATTGGTCCGCAAATACGAACGGATTAGAGACGGCTTTTTGGTACGCAAAATTGGGGACGGATTCGGAACGGATTTCATTATCTGTCCCTAATCTGTGTATAATCTGTCCCTAAATTTAGGGACGGAAATGTCAGTTCCCAAATTCCGTCCCAAATCTTGAATTTTCTAGTAGTGGATAGGATTAAAGAAACCACAACTAAGGCGTACCTCATCACACATTGTGTTAGGAAAATTCGTAAAAGGCTCATGTCGTCTTTGTATTAATTTTGTGTGTGTGTTCATTAGGGTGTTCATTCAAAGTATGCGTGCAAAAGTTTTTGGTGTAATCATAACAAGTGATATTAGAGTTTTGTTTCAATCTAAGAAAAAAGCACTGAAGAACAAGATCTTGAATCAATACATGATCTCGAAGTGCGAACGATTGGTAAACCGTGATTGGGACTTTGTGTGACAAAAAATCAAGACGATGTGATACATGATCGAGATGGTGAAATGTGAAAAGAAAGGGGAGTCTCTTCGCCAAAAACCCCAAAACCAGAGAAAAATCCTTGATTACAATGAAAAAATCGAAGATATAACGAACCTTGAGAGATGTGAGTACTTTGTGGTTTGAATTAAACAAAATCAAAGAGATTACAGCGAAACACCCCTTATTTTTCACCCTAGGCTGCTTGTTGTGCATAACTGAAGAATTCTTGTCACCTTTTACAAGTCGTGGAACGTGGATTTTGGGGTTCATTGATGTTTTGTATCTGTGGGAGTTGGGCCACCGCTTCGGTTATGGGTTTTTTTGCTCAAATCGTTTGGGTCAAGATTTCTTCCTCGTCATGGGTCGTCGATTTGGTGGACATTTCTCAGCGGGTCTGGTCGACGATGTGAGCGTTTTAGATACTAAGATTTCTCGTTTGTGGTATGATTTGTTCATTACCATGAGCAAATGGGAATAAGCTACCACGAAGAAAGAGAAGCTACGACGGAGGTGAAGAAACTCGCGATCAACAAAACCTCCCTTAGTTCCTCTTTATCCTGTTGGAATCTTACCCTTTTTGCTGTCATCGGAGAAGAGAGGAGGCGCCGGAGCACGGGCGGGCGGCGACGACGCACGGACGGCTGAAGAGATCGCCGGACGGGAGGCAGAGAGAAGGCTGGAGGTGGCTAACCCTAATTTGGGGGAAAAGAACAAGACCCCTAATCTGAAAATGAAGGAAATGGGCCACCAGGAGCAAGCCCATACGAAACCCATATGGAGAAGCCCGTTTGCAGTCCAGTCCTTTGCTGAAGAAGCCCAGAAGCCCATATTGGTGAAAATGACCTAAAACAGAATGGAGGCAAAGTCTGAAAAGTCTGGAAAAAATTGCAGAGTATCAAAACGGTTTTTCAGCTATGTTTAGGCTGATTTTATGCATTAATTAAGAAAATGACATATATAACAACCCTAGACATGTGAATTAGGATATATAAGGTACTTTTATATATATGAAATGTGAAGAAGGGGAGAAGATAACACTCACCCAAAAACACCAACTCAGCCATCTTATTTTCTGCAACACTAAAAACACAAAACAGTTAGTATTTTCAGCAAATCAATAAGAACAAAGAGCAAGTTTTATCATCCATTTTATTTTTCACTTTGCACCATGAGTATGAGAGATGAGAGATCATGAGATTAATCAAATTCTAAGCTCATGAACAAAGGGCAAAACCAACATATCCGACCTACTCTTCTCCATTGGAGTCTCGATGAAGCTCGATGGCTGAAGCTCCCATATCAGAGCCTCCACTGACCTGACGTGTCGTCTCTACATCTCATGTCGCCGACCTCCTATACTACCTGGTGTCGTGTGGAGACCATTGATCGGCGACTACCGAAATTGAGGAAAATTCGTCGATGCGATGATCTAAGGTTTGTTTCGAAATAGCCCCTCTTATTTGTTGATTCTGATCCTCACCATCTCGTGAATCTCATATTTTGGTGGATATGGTTCCTCTGTTTTAGGGTTTATAGTAGGGGTTTTTGCTTTCTGGTTCTTCGTGGCTTTTTTTGGAGATGATATGAGTTGACACTTGGTTTTTCAATGGTTGGATTATAGTAATATTTTTAAGCTAATAGTTTCGAATTTTGTGCTCAGTCCAGATGATAATGGTTGCTGACGAGTCGTTTTCTTACGATTTATTTTTTCCTTTTCTTAACATATTGGAATTATCGTCTTTTAATTGATAGAAACCAAAGAGTAATTCATTTTTTTATCATAGAAAACTGATGTATTATAAATATTTTTGTAAAATTACAAAGTTGAAAGCATGAATTTTAATATTTAAAACATTGAAGATTTATTGATGAGATAGAAGAATCAGATAAGAGAATGGATGAGAAATAAGAAATTATCAAACTTTTAATATATTGATTTGATTTCCGACCTTTCTATGACATGTATTTAAATATATTCGGGCAATGATTTATAATTCAATAGTTTCATTACTACATGTATTTTTTTTGTTGTATAATATAAGCTCCATGAATTGTATCTTATGTGATGTCGACTATCCTTTTTCATGATGTATGCATTAATTATATTATATCCTAATCAATAGGGAGAATATCAAGGATACCCTTGTAGGGTTTTAGAAATTCACGTCTACCCTCGTAAATATAATTAATAAATAGATAAAATGAATTGGAGAAAACACAAATTTTCTCTTAATTTTTGCACATGAAAACACACACGGTTTGACAGTTTTTCGGAATTAAAAATTGTTTCAAAGTTGAGAACAGAGAGCAAGTGGGGATTTCGAAGTGGAGCGTAAGGATCGAGTTCAAAGTAAGCAATAAGGAAAATTCAAGTTGAGAGCAAGGAAATTTTGAAGTGAGAAAGTAATGGCAAAAATCAGTAGTGAAGGAGAGTGCACGAGCCAATCTTTAATGGAGTCTGTAAATGGATCGATTTTTAGGGTTTTACGTTGCATATGAAATACATTAGAGATTAGGGTGTTGAAAGCAAAATTGTTTGTTGATTTAAAATGAGTGTGAGTCTTAGTGAGTCGCTTGAGTCGAAGAGGGTCATGAGTCTCAGTGCGTCGCTTGATACTCATGACCTCTTCGACTCAAGCGACTCATTGGGTCTCAAAGGTCTCTTGAGTTGTAAGGGTTGCTTGAGTCTCATTGAGTTGCAAGGGTCGCTTGAGTCTCAAGGGTTGTTTGAGTCTCATTGAGTCGTTTCAGTTAAAGAGGGTCAGGAGTCTCAGTGAGTCGCTTGAGACTCATGACCCTCTTCGACTCAAGCGACTCATTGGGTCTCAAGGGTCGCTTGAGTCACAATGGTTGTTTTAGTCTCATTGAGTCGCAAGGGTCGCTTGAATCCCATGGGTCGTTTGAGTTGCTTGGGTCACTTGGGTCGTTTGATTGGCATGGGTCGCTTAAGTCACAAGAGTCGATTAAGTCACAAGGGCCGCTTGAGTCGCAAGGGTCGCTTGAGTTGCATGGGTCGCTTCGATCGCTTGAGTCGCATTGGTCGCTTAAGTCACAAGGATCAATTAAGTTGCAAGGGTTGTTTGAGTCAGTAGAAGTCTAATGTATTCTTAATTGGTCATTTTGCAGGTGCCGCCAAAGCCAAAGTTTCTTTATGAATTCAAGCACATGGATAGATTACCAAAGATCACCACCAAGTGTTATCCTCACGAGACAATAAAAACTTTGAGAGGAATCTTAGATGAATAAGAGTTGCATTACTTCAACAAGGAGTCCAATTGAGGCACTCATTCCATTTCCAATGTGAGTCCACGTTAATAAAGGTTAAAATTTCTGTCCTATTAAATCACTTCGTAATTGTACGGGACAAGAAGGAATTGTGGTTCGTCGTAAACAGTGTTCTTATCCGGTACTCTATAGTGGGGCATGCACTAATTATCAGATTGAACTGTGGACCCTATCCTAGAGGATGGGAGTCAAAAAGGGGTGACAAATTCAGGTTGTAGAATTTAGATCGTGGAAAGGTGACCACCGCACAAGTGAGTGAAAAGCTTGTGAAGGCTAGGAATTCCGCCAACCGGACGAGATTGGCAACTTTGATGTTGCTGAGGCAAGTTCTGGATCACAAGCCTTCAGTAGACAATTTTATCAGCCATGATCTCATTGAAACTTAATTCTAATTTATTCCAGTTGATGATCCACAAGAGTCATATTGGATCGCATGAGTCGGATGGGTTCCCATTTAAATTGATTCTAATTTATTCATTCTTCTTGATGCTAATTGAGGATCGACAATTTTATGGATTTCACGTAATTACGAACAATATATGCAAAATAAGACATTTTCAACGTTTAAATATGGATTTTTTTATAATGATTGACAAAGGTCACAAAGGTCATAAAGGTTACAAAAAAGGAAAGCAAACGAAGGTTAATAGAGATGGATGGAGTGAGAGTGTCGAAAATACAGGAATCTGACATCGAAATGACGAGTCACAAGGGTCACATGGGTTATGAGTGTGGCATTCGAAAAAAGGCTTAGCTGGCATTCGAAAAGACAGGAGCCTGACATCGAAACAACTAGTCGCAAGAGTCATAAGGGTCACAAAGGTCGTAAGTGTCGCTGATTGCTAAGTTCAAGTTAAATAAAATTAACCTAAACTACCCGTAAGTGTACGACACGTGTGTAGTACTTTAGGTGTCTATGCCACAGGGACTACGCAACACAAAGTAAACTCAAACAAACGAATCAAACTTGCTACAAACGAATATATTTTGAGAACAAAGAAATAAAAGCAATAAACTAACGAGTTCTCTGCAATTAAACAAACGTTCTAGGAAACGATTTCACCACAAGGCTTTCCAAAACCAACAATCAATCAATCTAATCACCCATTCCCAATCAAGGCATCTAAGGCAGACAATCCTAATATGATTTCCACCATCTTTTAAGGTATAGAAACGTGATTTAGTCAATTTACCCCTTACTTACGTGGCTGATACCTTAATCTAAACCATCAAGTTCTGTGATTCATCCGATTTAACCCTCAATCGTTACTACACTAATTTCATGACCTAGTCTCGGTTGTTCTAAGTCTGAATATCCAGGATTAGAATTCTCCTTTCGGTCCTTCTCCTAAATCCCTTAAACATGCATCTACTTGGCCTTCACAAATACACGACATTCAAATACTCAGACAAAGAAAAGAAAACCAAAAATAGGGAATTGCATTCATAAATCAGTCAAAAGAGGTTTCGAGATTGCCTAGGGCTAATCTCTTCTCCTATAGCAAAAGTACTACTCAAACATGAGTTCGAAACAAAGCATCATGAAAAAATAGATAGTGTAGAGATCATAGAAATCAAACAAAACGAGGTCCGTATTGATTTTCCAATGTCTTTGAATGTCTTCTTGCTCGACGGCTCTTCCCATTAGAGAATATGCGCTCAAGGTTGCCGAATCTGAACTCCCTCCTCCAAAAACTGTTGTTATTTTCCTTTCCCTCTAGCGGCTTGCCTTTCCTTTTTCTCCCCTTCTTTTCTTTTCGTCCGGTTTGCATTTTTTGCAGCTTGAGTCGCGGTTTCCATTTTGTGCAAGTGGCCGGTTGTTTCCTTTTCTTTTCCAGCGGCGTGTTTCCTTTTCTCTTCCAGCCATGTGTTTTCTTTTCTCTTCCAGCCATGTGTTTCTTTTTCTCTTCCGCAATGTGTTTCCTTTTCTCTTCTCTTTCCTTTTCGTTCAGAACGCGCCCCGCACGGGCTAAGTGGAAACCTCACATGGGCTCCTCTTGGCTGCTGATCCATGCACGCCTGGAAGCACCCCGAGTCGTACAGACTCTGCTGGATGGTGCAGCTCATGCGAGCTAAGGGGACCACCCCCCACGGGTTCATGTCCTTTTGTGGGGCATGGTCACGTTTCCTCATTTCTTTTGACGCTCGGGTATTCTGTGCGGTTCTTTGGCCTTAATCCGCTCCGAGTGGTTTGTAGCTGATCCTTGACACTCGTACTTCGTCCCTTGTATGTACTTTAGCTCTGAAACAAACCAAATACGCTTTGAAACCTGCATGATCATTTTACACGAAAACAAGAAAAACGAATTCAAAATCACATGTAAACATCGAAATTATCATCACAAACATCTCTAAAATCATTGGACAAATGTGTACGTAAACAAGATGATCAAAATCCCTCAGCCTTGAAGGTTTGCTTGTCCCTAAGCAAACATAAACGTGAAACACGTGGGAGATACTAAAACGAGAATTCCCCTTTCTCCTAGAGACACCACCAAAACGAACTTAATCAATCAACTAGTAAATTGTGAGGAAATTCGGCCTATTAATTTTTAGTCTTCATCCTAAATTCACCATGGCTACCCACAGAAAAGCAAATCAAAGGCAAACCAGCAAGAAACTACAACTCTCTCCACCAAACAAGACTTCAGGCAAGTGCTAAACATAGAATAAAAGAGGATTCTTGTTTCATTTGTGAGCTTCTTTGTTTCTTTATTCTCTTTTTCTTTTCTTTTTTTATTTTCGTTTTTAAGCAAACACACTGAGTCTCTAGGACGTCGGATTTGAAGGGATTTAGCCTCTACTTAGACCCAGGCTACCAACGACGATATACTTTTGTATCTCATTCTAAAGAGCAGTGTAGTAGATGGCTTTTTTTATTGTGCCATGCCCTTAGGACGTAGAAAGATGATCTCCAACCCACCACTTAGACCCGAACCATCGAAAGGTTGGTTGATGCCCTTATATCGATTTTGGATCGTGTTTTAGGCATTATTTCTATCAACAGCGGAGTGTTAGTGTGTGATCTTATTCAGCAAAAAGCAAGCTCATTTTCATATGATCAAACTATCCTCATCAAAAAGAAGTAAAGCATCATCTACTCGAAGTATAATCATCTGGATAGAGAGAATAAACAAGAAGCTAGCCTAGCAGCCTCGTCTAAACCTCCCATAAGCAACATTGGGATTCCCAAAGAACTACGACGTTTTCGCTTTTCAATCGACTAATAAGCTATAATGCTTAGGAAACACTGATCTCAAACATGCAAGATATCACATAAAAGGCCAGCTTCTGAAGCATCCTAGGAAAAGTGCTCATCTCAAAACATGGCACCGGAAAAGTGCATGGGATGACTCTAACTCAAGAAAACAAAATCAAACTAAAACTAAGCTAAAAAATTAGGAAATCAAACAGAAAAGGTAAAAGAGCGGGAAATGAAATCACCTTAGAAACGTGAGTTGCTTCCCTGACTTGAATCGAACAACATCCTCAACGTGAAGCTCCGATGGAGGGTAAGAGAAGTGTGATCACGTGTTTTTTTTTTTTTGAAAAACCTAGGAAAATGAGATACGAAAAAGCTACAAAAAATGGAAAATAAAATGCTGGGTTGCCTCCCAAAAAGTGCTTATTTAACGTCCTTAAGCTTGATGTCTCCATACCTCATGCGTCGCGACGGTGGATTGAAAGGGGAAATGGAGTTCCGCTTTTGATCGGTTGAGCAGCTTGGTAGAGCTTCAGTCTTAGACCATTAGCTTTGAACGTTCCACTCGTCTCGCTCCATAGCTCCATTGCTCCATACAGGAATACCTCTCATACCTGAAAAGGACTAGACCAACTGGACATTAGTTTGCCCAGGAAAAGCTTAAGAGGAGAGTTAAAGAGCAGAACCAAAATCACCTTGCTCAAAGTCATGAGGGAGGATCTTCTTGTCATGTTATCTCTTAGCGTACTCGTTGTTTGCGTTACAAACTACTTTCATTCCTCCTTTCTTTGGCACGAAATGCCAAGGGCTCACCCATTCGATGTCCGAGATAGGATAAATGATACCTGCATCCAAAAGTTTTAGGATCTCCTTTTTCACTGCCTCTTTCAAATTCGGGTTCAGCCTCTTTTGAGCTTCGATTAAGGGTTTGTGGTCGTCCTCCATGAAAATTCCGATCACTCTACTGTTCTTCCTTAGGCAAGCGAGTAGCTTTCGCTTCTCATCTGCGCTCAAGCTAGCATTCACAATATAGTAAGGTATGTTTCATTGCATCCAAGGTACTCATACCGAAGAGAAGAAGGAGAGGTTTGAGGTTGAGTTTAGGTGCCTTCGTCACTGCAACAACAGCATGTGTTTCACATGGAATCTCCACCTGTGGGGCATCTCGTAGTGCCTCAATGGCACTCATGAATTCTGTGTAGAGCTCGGCTTCTTCGTCTATGAGTCCTGCATACCTGCAAACTTGCATCAAGCATCTCTCAAGAGGGTCAGAGATACTTACTTGATCAATCATGTCATTCGTCATGGCTTCCAACAAGTTAACTCTAAAACAAGACTCTTTGAAGGAAGGTGCATTCATAGAGCTAGACAAGTTGAACTCTATCTTCTCGTCTCCGGTACGTAGAGAGCTTCCCTTGTTGTAAGTCGATCATGACACCTGCAGCGGCTAAGAAAGGTCTATCCAAAATAATATGCACTCTAGCATCTTCTTTTATGTCTAGTACAAAGAAATATGCGGGTATACAAAAATTACCTACTTTGGTGGGGATGTTTTCAACAATACCCACCGGATACCTTACCGGACAATCTGCGAGTTATAGAGATATCTTGGTCGGCTTGAGCTATCCGAATTTCATCGACTTGTAGACCGAATATGTAATGCGGCTCATGCTTGCTCCTAAATCACACATGGCCTCGTCAATGTCGATGTCCCCTATTTTGCATGGAATGGAGAAGATTTCGGGGTCCTTCAACTTCGGGGGCAGCATATTTTGGAGGATGGTGCTGCATTCCTCGGTGAGTGTTATTGTCTTACTCTCTTCGATACGCCTCTTGTCAGAGAAAATATCCTTAAAGAATTTGGCGTGTTTAGGCATTTGTCGGAGAGCTTCCACGAACAGGATGTGTATGTGGAGCTTCTTGAGGATCTCTACAAACCTGCCATATCTCTCTTCATTCTTGCTGCTCACCAACTGTTGAGAAAACGATATAGGAGGTTTGTACGCCAGTTGAGAAACATACGAATTTTGTAGATCCGATTCAGCCCCTTCCATGATCACGATGCCTTTGCCTTTATCCACAGATATTCCAGTACCTTTCTCTTGCTCTTTGAGGGTGGGTTCTCAATCAAATTCCCGCTGCGTAACGTAATAGTATTCACGTGCTCTCTCGGGTTGAGATCAGGCTTCCCAGGGAGTTTTCTGGGATTCCAAGAGGTTGAAGCAGCATGTTGCGCTATCAAATTCTCTAACATCTTCACATGCATGCTCAAGGATTCCATCTGAGTTTTGAGCTCATTAATCGCTGCCCCTGTATCTATCCCCATCTGAGTTTTGAACTCATTAATTTTTATCCACATATCTGCATTGAGCTTGGCTTGAGTCTATTGCTGATGCTTTTGCTCCTTGATGAACTCAAGCATTACCGCCTTAAGGCTTGATGAAGGAGCCTGATGAGGTTGAGGAACTTGCTGGAATTGTTGAGTACCATGTTGGTATGGTTGCAAACATTGGGGCTTCTGCCAAAAACTCACGAGCTTAACTGGTTGAGTCGTCCGGTAAGAGAAGCTCAGGTGGTTCCTTCAGTTTTGGTTGTAGGTGTTCTCGAATTGCATGTTTCCTTGTTGTTGGTCATAACTCATCTGTTTCATATCCTCTTGCACTGTGCATTGATACGCTACATGCTCTGTATCTCGCAGTTTACACAGTATATGGCATTTGCATTCCCCATTGCTCTGCCATGGTTCACCTCGTAGAGACCCCTTGTCTTGTATGGCATACCCCTCGATGTGGACCACATAGTGTTGTTCATGGCGAGGTTATCGATCAGCTCATATGCCTCCTCTACACTCTGATCCATGAATGATCCTCTTGCAGCATTATCCCACGTTGTTATGTGCTCATCTGAGATCCCTTTGTAGAAAGTCTGGATCACGTACCACTGCTCTAGACCATGGTGTGGGCGCATCTTTTGTAGGTCCTTAAACCTTCCCCAAGCCTCAAATAAAGTCTCCCATGTATCTGAATGTCGTAATTTCTCCCCCCACCGGAATCGTCTTGCTGGGAGGGAAGAACCGTGATAGAAACAAAGTGTAGAGCTGATCCCATGTAGTGATGGAACCCACGGGAAGAGACTGCAGCCATGTTTTTGCGTGTCCTCCGATTTAGAAGGGAAGAAATGCGATAAAATTGCATCCTCTAAGACTCCATGTATCTTGAATGTCCTAGAAAGCTCTAGAAACCCCTGAGGTGATAATAGGGATCTTCATGGTCTCCACCCATAAACTGTTTCTGATACAACATACTGATCATGGCAGGCTTAATCTCAAATTGCTCTCTAGATATAGTAGGCATCCTTATTGCAGTCTGGACGTTGTTAAGGTTTGGTACCACGTAATCTCGAAGCCGATGTGGTGGAGGAGCCTGTGGCTCTTGCAGTAGAGGTGGTAGTTGTGGCTGTTGTAACTATGCTGCATTACCAATGGGTAACTGAGGATGTCCATTGCCGCCCAACACAATGTTCTGGTCATCTGTCTCTCCTTGATTGGATGACTCAATTTTCTTTTTTCCCTTGTCCTTTTTCAACTGTCAGCAGGTTCTCTCGATCTCAGGATCGATCTAAAGTAGGTTTGAAGTACCGTGAGACCTAGGCATGCACTTGCAAAGGACATGTAGAAGGAGTTAGCAAATTAAAATGAAAAGAAAAGAAAACAAAAAGCAAGTATGACACTATGTCTAAATCAAAAACGAGTTGACAAATAGTCCCCGGAAACGGCGCCAAAAACTTTAATGATACGTTCAAGTTAAATAAAATTAACCTAAACTACCCGCAAGTGCACGACACTTGTATAATACTTTAGGTGTCGATCCCACAGGGACTACGCAACACAAACTAAACTTAAACAAACGAATCAAACTTGCTATGATCAAATAATTTTTTAGATCAAATAAATAAAAGAAATAAACTTACAAAGTTCTCAACAATTCAACAAACGTTCTAGGATACGGTTTCACCACAAGGCTTTCCGCAACCAAAAATCAATCAATCTAATCATGCATTCCCAATCAAGGCAAACGATCCTAATATGATTTCTACCCTCTTTCAAGGCATAGAAACGTGATTTAGTCGAGTTACCCCCTACTTTCGTGGTTGAGACCTTAATCTAAACCCATCAAGTTCTCATCCGATTCAACCCTCAATCGTTACTACTCTACTTTAATGACCTAGTCTCGGTTGTTTTAAGCCTGAATATTCGGGATTAGAATGATCCTTTCGGTCCTTCTCCTAACTCTTTAAAACATGCATCTACTTGGCCTACGCAAATACACGAAATTCAAATACTCATACAAAGAATAAAAAACCAAAATAAGGAATTGCATTCATAAATCAATCAAAAGAGTTTCTGGGATTGCCTTGGGCTAATCCCTTCTCCTATAACAAAACTACTACTTAGACATGAGTTCGAAACAAAACATCATGAAAGAAATAGATAGTGTAGAGATCATAGAAATTAAACAAAACGACTTCTGTATTAATTTTCTAATGTCTCTAAATGTCTTCTAGCTCGATGGCTCTCCTCCCCTTAGAGAATCTGAGATCAAGCTCACCGAATCTAGCTCCATCCTCCAAAACGTGCTGCTATCCTCCTTTCCCTCCAGCGGCTTACCTTTCCTTTTTCTCCCTTTTTTTCCTTTTCATCTCGTTTCCAATTTTTGCCAGCAGCCGGTTGTTCCTTTTCTTTTGCAGCAGTGTGTTTCCTTTTCTCTTCTCTTTCCTTTTAATCCATCACGCACCCCACACAGACTAATTTGCCACCCAGCGCAAGCTCCTCTTGGCTGCTGATCCGCGCGGGCTTGGAAGCACCATGAGTCGTGTAGACTCTACTGGATGGTGCAGTCCGCGCGGGCTAAGGGGACCACCCCGTGCGGTTTCATGTCCTTTCATGGGGCATGATTGTGCTTCCTCTTGACACACAGGTATTTCGTGCAGTTCTTTGACCTTAATCCGCTCCGAGTAGGTTGAAGCTAATCCTCGACACTCCTACTTCGTCCCGTGTACATTCTTAAGCTCCGAAATGAACCAAATTCGCTTCAAAACCTGCAAAAATATTTGAACACGAAAACAAGTAAAACAGATACAAAATCACACGTAAACATCGCAATTATCATCACGAACATCTCTGAAATCATGCGAGAAACGTGTACGACAATGAGATCATCAGTCGCATGGGTTACAAGGGTCGCAAGGTTCGCTTGAGTGACAAAGGTCACAATAGTGCTTAAACGTTAATGAGGAAAAATAGATGCAAAATTGAAGAATTTATCGAATTATAATGATGAAAGTTAATAAGGTGTAGTCCAAATAATACAAATAATATAATATTGCAATCTAATAATAAACCTTTTTTCTAAGTTGGCGTTGTCTCGATTGTCACGTTCCAAACACTTCTAGTGATGCTAACATTTGAATCCGTTTGTCTTAACGAAGATGAGGTTTTTCTCCAAGCCTCACTGGGTCTAGGATAATGATTCTCTTTACGCCATGTCTCCCGTAAGTAGTATGTTGAACATAGTTCTGGTATCTTGTGACCTTTACCAACCTTATGGGCAGCCGCAATTGCGTGACTACATGGATACTTATCCACATCAAACACTTTGGAATCGCAAATTATTTTTTGAAGACTCACTATAAATCTTCTACCCAACTCATTCTTCACCTCATACTCATCACTCAGTCTATTCAATTCAATAACCTCATAATTGGATGCTTGTACATACCGTTCATGTAAGTGTTTTCTCAACGTAAGATATTAAATTTTGAGAATCATCATCAGTAGCTGCTTCCAACCTATACCTATTGAACCATTCCACTATCTTTCCCAAAACAATATCTAAAAGCCCTACGATCGAAAACGTTTTTGATGTTTTAAACGTTGAATTTATTGACTCGGTCCTATTAGTGGTTAATAAGTTGTACCTTTCACCCTTAAATTTGCATCTTGCCAACTTAACAGGATCAAGTTCCTCTTTCTCCAAATACTTTGCAAAATTAGGATCCCTACGCAAAGATCACAAAGGTCAAAATGGTCACAAAGTAACAGTCACAAAAGTCACAAAGATCATATTTGTACTTGGCCTTCAAATCATTAAATAGCATTTCAAATTCGTATATTGTGTATGCTACTACACATTTGAAGAACATTTTGGCCGTAGTATCACCCTTTTAACTCTTTCTACCTCACCTTTTATTAGCGTAGCTCTTTATGTTTTGCGATATATGAGGCACACAAAAACCATGATCAGCTTCTTTGTACACTTTTTTTACTGCTTTTATCAAGCTTTTATGGCAATCAGATATCACAACAACATCACGTCAATTCGGTATTACCTCTTTCAACATTGACATAAACCACATCCATGATTTGTCCTTCTCCCTATCGATTATCTTCCAAGCAAGAGGATATTGGTAATGTTCACCATCTTGCACGATCGCCGTGATCAATGCTCTCTTGTACACTCCTGTCAAAAATATTGCATCCACACCAACCACTTTACACATGTATTTCCATCCTCTTATAGCCGCTCCGACGGCCATAAAAAGGTATTTGAAGCTTTTCTTATCACTGTCCAGCTGAAGATTTGCCACAGATCCGAGATTTCTTTCTGTAAACATGTGCAACCACTCTGGAAGCCTCCTATAATGTTCAAAATAATCACCACAAATATCCTTTTGAGCACTACATTTGCCTCTTAATACCATCAAATATGATATATTGGCATTGTACTTTGCTTTTACACGAGCCATCAATTCTTTTGCTGGAGGTGTTTCATATTTCTCGGTATATTCCTCATTCAAATAATCATTAACCAATTGCGATGTACCCTTTGTAGCTTCTCTCGATTTAGATATGATGTGTTCTCAAAGTTAAATAAAATAACCTAAACTACCCGCAAGTGCACGGCACGTGTGTAGTATTTTAGGTGTCGATCCCTCAGAGACTACGCAACACAATCTAAACTCGAACTATGAATCAAACTTGCTAACGAAAAAATATGATTGAAGAATGAAATACTGAAAGTAAATAAATGAATTGGTTCTTAACGATAGGACAAATGTTCTAGGAATCCAGTTTCACCACAAGACTACCGAAACCAACGATCAATCCATCTATCATGCAATCCCAGTTTAAGCTATCTAAGACAGACGATCCTAATATGATATCTACCCTCTCTCGAGGCATAGACACGTGATCTAGACAAGTTGCCCCCTACTTTCGTGGCTGACACCTTGAACTAAACCCATAAGATCTATGATTCATCCGTTTTACCCTCAAGCGTTGCTACCCTACTTTCGTGGCCTAACCTAGGTTGTTCTAAACCTGATCATCTAGGACTAAAATTCTCCTTTCGGTCCTTCTCCTAATCCCTAACACATGTATCTACGCGGCCGTTGCAAACACAAGTAAATTCAAGCACTCAGATAAAGAATAGATAAACGAAAACGGGAAGATGCATTCAAAGATAAATAGAAAGTGGTTTCGAGATAGCCAAGGGCTAATCCCTTCTCCTAGAACAAACAAACTACTCGCTCATACGTCTGTAAACAAACATAAACGAAATAGAAAGTCTAAGGAACATGAAAACCAAGCGAAACCGAAGTGTCGGGTTGATCTCCAATGCTCCTTGCTTGCCTCCTCGCAAGAATCTCCTCCAATCACGAACTGAATGTAAAGTTGTCTTCTAATGTCGTCCTCTGGCCTTTTTTATGCCTCTTAAGTCGGTCCAAGTGTTTCCTTAATCTCCCCCACGAGTTCCCTTTTATTTTAAGTTAATTTTACTTAGCTTGGCTGATAACTCGGGACCGCTCGGGCGCCGAATGTGCCCGCTCGGGTGCGGCTAGGTTAAGTCGCGCAGGTCGTGGCCTGCAAGGGATGCCCGATTGGGCATCATGTCCGCCCGCTCGGGTATAAGGCAGCTGGTCGGGCATTTCCTTGCCCGAGTCGTGCGTGAATGCGCACCAAAATTCGCCGAAATTCACCGTAGCCTTTGCCCGATCGTGCATGAGTTATGCCCGACCGAGTGGAGGCTTCTCTTGCTAGATCTCGTCTCGTTTGTCCCGTGATGATCCCCGAAGTTGCTCCTTAGCTCTGTGCATGTCCTTTAGCTCCGAAATGATCCAAATACGCGTAAAAACCAGTAAGAACATGAAAACACGAAAACAAGTAAAACGGATACGGAATCATATGTAAAGCAACACATATATATCAAATACGTCTCTTAAATCGTGCAAGAAATACGTATGAAAATGAGATGATCAAGATACAGGTGAACAATTATGAATGGGATAGTGTGTTCTAACACTAAACCGTTTAGAATTCGTACTTACTATAGCTTCGAGTCAGAACTCAATGTTCTATATATTAAATAAATTGCAATTGAACCATTCCGTACAAATGCATGTACATCTTTCTTGCTATCATACTCTTGCCCAATTTTAAGTTGCAATCCATCTTCAAACTCGAAGATATTATTTTCACTATTTACCTTCTCATAAACTACTATTTCAAAATTATTCTCACCATTCCCATCTTTATGCTATGTTGGCACATCAGTATCAACTTTATTTTGCTGCCACAAACAACTTCATCAACTACCACATTCATTGCACAACCACCAGTTTCTCTTAATCCGCTAGTATGTTCACTATCACAAATTATCTAAATCCAAAATATTTACTGTTTTCGTTGGATTACTCCTAACTCTACTTTTTTATTTGAACCTATAATAACATAATCATCATAATCTACAACACCTCCAACCTCACCTTCTCTAGTAATGCGTTCAAAATAAAAAAATTAGAGGTTCAATTTCCCTTTCAATTTCCATTTCACACTTCACGCTTACCGATTCTATTTCCACAAATAGTAGTGGTCGAATTCCTCTTATGCGATCAAACAGATAACAAATAAGATGTTTGTCATTCATTATATATTCCGGCTTCCTATTTTCAGAAATATTTGGCAAATATCTTAACTCCAACTTTGTTGTATTTTTTTCCACCATCATCTCTATGTATAACTCATCAATAAGTTGCTGGAATATTAGTCTCATGGGCGGACAATAGAAAATACTCTATAGTTTTCCTGAACTCTACCTACCCATTCTTATTTTCCATTTACATTTTTTCTTATTTATCATCATACAAAAAATAAATCATTGTGATTTTTTCAGCAACTGAATTCATTACACCTGTAACAAAAACATAAAAAGAGGGTAAATTATGTGACCTACTGTGACCGTGTGTTTCAAATTAAAAATGGCTCTGTGACCCAGTTCGACCATGCGACTCGAAGAGACTCTGTGACCCAATACGACCGTGCGGCTCGATGAGACTCTATGACTCAGTGCGACCATGCGACTCGATGAGATCTGTGTCCCATTGCGACCACGTATTTCTCGATGAGACTCTGTGACCCACCGCAACCGTGCGACTTGATGAGACTTTGTGACCTAGTGTGACCCTATGTTTCAATATGACTCTATGACCCAGTGCGACCGTGCGACTCGATGAGACTTTATGACCCAATGCGACCGTGCTTTCAATATGACTCTATGACCTAGTACGACTGTGTGACTCGATGAGACTCTGTGACCCAGTGCGACCGTGCGACTCGATGAGACTCTATGACCCACTACGACCGTGCGACTCGATGACAATCTGTGACCTAGTGCGACCATGTGTTTCAATATGACTCTGTGACCCATTGCGATCTTGCAACTCGATGAGACTCTATGACCCAGTGCAACCGTGCGACTCGATGAGACTCTGTGACCTAGTCCGCCCGTGTGACTCGATGAGTCTCTGTGACCCAATGTAACCGTACGACTCGATGAGACTATATGACTCAATGCGACCGTGTGACTCGATGAGACTCTATGATCCAGTGCGACCGTGCGACTCAATGAGACTCTGTGACCCACTGCGATCATGCTACCGGATGAGACTCTGTCACCCACAACGACCATGTGTTTCAATATGACTCTATGACCCAATGCGACTGTGCAACTCGAAGAGACTATCACTCATTGCGATCATTTGACATTTCAATAAATATGACTCGTTTTGACTAAAGCAAAATAAGACTCGTTTTGAAAAAGGAGAATCGAATCTATACATATTACTCACTACTCACTCGGGTCATCCCGTTCACAAAAGAAACTCAAAAAACATAAGAGAAACACGAAAAACTCACTATACATACCTGGTTTGTCTGCGGAACATGCTTAATTGCCAGCTTCTTTGTTGACAACAAATAATTTCAACCTATTTTTGGTGAATCTGATGTCGATTTCAAGCTACCTGCAATGAATTTGATGTTGATTTCAAGCTACTCGTGCCGAATTTGATGTGGTGTGGGAGAACAGTGATTTCTTCGGTTGTGACAATCGTGAGAGGCTTCTACAATTGCTCCCTCGACATTGGAAGCTCAGTAACCACCGGTGAAGACCCGTGAGGGTTTAACAAGAGATCGGTGGAAGAAAGCTACGAACGAATTCATGGTTAAGCGCCCAAATAGGCTCTGATACCATATGATTCTAAAAGAATTTGAAGAACTTAGGAATTGAAAAAGAGAAAGACGAACTAAAGAGAATTTCTGTGAACTTTATTGATTTTGGATGAATTGATTTCAAGGAGTACGTTGGCTTTATATAGAGATGAATGAGCTCAAGACTCAAGACTCAGACTCAAGAATCAAGACCCAAGATCCAAGAACAAAAATTAATAAAATCTTTTTCTTGGAAGAAACGTGTTCTTGAAGATCTTGTAAAGTGCAGAATTGTTCACGTGTTCTATTTTGAGGAAGAAGACGATGTTGCCCGCGCGGGCTAAATGATGTTTCCCGCACGTGCAATGTGAGAGACAGCGGACCCACGCGGGTTGAGTGGAACTCCCCGCTCGTGCTGTGTAAGGCTGATGGGCGCGGGTTGCTGAGTGAATCTGCCCACACGTGTTGATGAAGTAGCCCGTGCATGCTGGAGCTGAGTAGAGCTGCCCGTGCGTGTTGATGAAGTAGCCTATGCATGCTAGTGCTGATCAGAGCTGCACGTGCGTGTTGATAAGTTTTTCCGTATGGGCCGAGCTGAGACCTCTTGATTATTTAAGCTGATACCTATAACCCATTAATTGTCTAGTTCCACAATCGATGAAGATAACACCGAAAATTACACTCCAATTTTTTGTAGAAACATAAAGTATACATGAATGAAGAAGTAGAAGAAGAAATCTGAACCATGGAAAAAATAAAAATTCTCACTCTTATACTAGAGAAGAAAACTCGAGTCATTAAACCAGAACCAAGAAATAAAAAAATAACCAAAATACCCTTAACCATATTACAACCCCCAACAGTATAACGGATTTTATATTTCATTTCATTCGTGATGTAATCATTTTGTTTTAATGTTCTTTGAACCATGACTGATTTCGAGTTCTCTTGTTAACCCTTTCGGCCAAATAGCTTTTGTAAAAGCTATATACTCAAGATAATTCCACAACATGTTGGAGACTTGACTTTCAACGGATGGTGTTGCCTCCTGGTGTAAAAACAAAACCATAACTTGATTTCCTGGTGTGAACGAGATTGTGGATCCGTTACAAAATGCAGAGGACGTACAACGAAAAACGAGGCAAAGGAACTTCAATATATGTTCGCACGAGAACACACAATAAAGAGCAAGGCAAATGATTTTTGAGACAAAATTGGGCATAAAAGGATGACTTAAGACCTCACTTAGAAAAGACTACAAAGATGTCCCTATAAGGAGAGGGTGCCGAAAGGAGCAAGAAATATGAGCATTAGGCACGACGAGTGTAGATTTTTGCTCGGCTAAAATGCTCGATCTAAGCAAGAAACGCTCGATCCGAGAATTTTCTCTGGTCCAATTTTCATTAGTTTTTCGGTACCGAACGATGTTATCGAGTTTTTTAAAGTTAGTTTATTTTATTTGTTATGATTCCCCAATAAAAAAAAGTTACGATTTTCAATATTTTACTATGATTTTTTTCAGTTGAATGACATGTTAATTTTACAATTATGTATTGAGATCTTTTATTCAAATCAGCACTATATGTTTATATATATGTATAATGTACAGTGTATATATATAGCGGTTTTGGACATATATTATTAAATTATATCATTTTCGATTTGGAAGTTAAAACAACGATTTCTCTCAATGACTGGAACATGGGGGACAGTTAATTAATGCAAATATGTGGGTTATGCTTAGGTTAGGTACGTGTGATATAAAGGTCGGATTTTGTATGGTTGAAAAAGTATGCCGACAAAATAGTAATAGTATGTATCCAAGCGTTTCGCGGCATTTTTTTTTTTGTAATTTTATTGAAAAGATATTATAAAAGTTTATAATATATAAATTTAGGATAATAAAATGAAATTGTATAGTAAATAAATTACATTTGAAGGTAAAATAAAATAAATGTGAAAAAATATAAAATCATAGTAATTGAAATGAAATATGAATGATCTTTAACAAATATATCATCTACGTAGATGATGTATATGATTCAATTGTTGATATAAATTTATGAAAATGTTGATGTCGATATAACCTCAACCTTTAAAATTTAGAAAATATTAGTAAATTAATTCTGTATATATATGATAAGAGCATCAAATATAATAATTAATTACATATTTCCAATGTTGTCGGACGAATATGGTAGGTCATTAAATATTATATATTCATTAATTATAATAATATTTATAGTAATTATATTAAATATTTTAAAAATTGAATGAAAGATATTTGCTGAGGTGGCAGCCTGAGAATGCAGCAAAAATCTTCCTTTTATTGTATTTATACTTTAGTGAGAAATTTACTATGACATATAAAAATTTGTAGCTTTCGTTTTTATATTATATATTAGCAACCGAACCTGCGTGTGCGTATGTAGTTATCTCATTTTTCGTAATATTAGATTAAAAGTTTGTCGATTTAGATGATATATTGTAAATATCATCTTGTATTGAAACGAATTATAGTAAATAATCATTAAAAATATATTACAAAAATGTTGTATGCAAGATAAATAGAACTAATAGATTCAATCTAATATAATGTCTCATTTTTACTTTATTTTTTTATCTATTGTCTTTATGATTACAAAAAATTATGTTTGGTGCATTTGTGAAATTCCAAACTGGATCTATGTTTCTCCGGTGAACCTTGAAATCTTCTTTTTATGGTTGATAGAGCTTTTGTGATAAGGAATTTCTATTCATGGTAGATGAACTAGAACTTGCAGGAGAAGATAATGCCTAAAAAATCAAACTACATCGACTCCGGTGACATTAAAGCTTCTTGTGAACCGATAATGTTTGAATATTTTAATTTATTTGTAATGATATGATATATGATTGATAAAATCAAAATATTTGAATCAATTAATGTTCGAATATTATGTCGATCATATTTTTTTATCAAACTGTTTTACAACCGAAAGGAACCAATTTATATTCAGTTTATTATTTGGTTATTATTTTCTTAATACATATATCAAATCAAATCTGAAATTAGAAGTCTACCTAGTATTTAATTAATAAATAATAATTTTTCAATCACAATAAATTTAGCTAATTTATTATGTCAATTTAACATTTAAAAAAATTAAGAATGAAGTCATATTATTTTTCTAAGGGTTTATTTTTATAAACATATCCTTGTCTGAACGCAATTCAATGATAAAATGAAGGGAAAACAACCTATTCCCCCTAAACTTTACCACTTTAATCATATTCTCTTCCGAACTTTTCTGCTCATTCAATTCCCCCCTAAACTACCGTTACTCATTCTATTCCCCCCTGAACTTTAAAAAATCATCCTATTCTCCCTTCGTTAATTTTCCGTTAATTTTTCTGTTAAATATTTTTAAAACAGTCTATTTCCTCCAAACTATATGATTTCCAGCCTATTTCGCCGAACTCTACGAATTCAATCCTAAACCCTAACCCCCCCCTCCCCCGTGCGAACTATATGATTGATAAAATCAAAATATTTGAATCAATTAATGTTCGAATATTATGTCGATCATATTTTTTTATCAAACTGTTTTACAACCGAAAGGAACCAATTTATATTCAGTTTATTATTTGGTTATTATTTTCTTAATACATATATCAAATCAAATCTGAAATTAGAAGTCTACCTAGTATTTAATTAATAAATAATAATTTTTCAATCACAATAAATTTAGCTAATTTATTATGTCAATTTAACATTTAAAAAAATTAAGAATGAAGTCATATTATTTTTCTAAGGGTTTATTTTTATAAACATATCCTTGTCTGAACGCAATTCAATGATAAAATGAAGGGAAAACAACCTATTCCCCCTAAACTTTACCACTTTAATCATATTCTCTTCCGAACTTTTCTGCTCATTCAATTCCCCCCTAAACTACCGTTACTCATTCTATTCCCCCCTGAACTTTAAAAAATCATCCTATTCTCCCTTCGTTAATTTTCCGTTAATTTTTCTGTTAAATATTTTTAAAACAGTCTATTTCCTCCAAACTATATGATTTCCAGCCTATTTCGCCGAACTCTACGAATTCAATCCTAAACCCTAACCCCCCCCTCCCCCGTGCGAACTATATGATTGATAAAATCAAAATATTTGAATCAAAATGTTCAAATATTATGTCGATCATAATTTTTTTATCAAGTTGTTTTACAACCGAAAGGAACCAATTTAAATCAGTTATTATTTAGTTATTATTTTTTAATACATATATCAAATCAAATCTGAAATTAGAAGTCTAGCTAGTATTCAATTAATAAATAATAATTTTTCAGTTACAATAAATTTAGCTAATTTATTATGTCAATTTAACATTTTAAAAAATTAAGAATGAAGTCATATTATTTTTCTCAAGGTTTATTTTTATAAACACATCATTGTCTGAACGCAATTCAATGATAAAATGAAGGGAAAACAGCTTATTCACCCTAAACTTTACAACTTTAATCATATTCTCTCCTGAACTTTCCTGCTCATCCGATTCCCACTGAACTTTAAAAATTCATCATATTCATCCCTCCATTAACTTTCTATTAATTTTTCTATTAAATATTTTTAAAACAGTCTATTTCCCTCAAACTATATGATTTTCAATATATGTAACATATTTTTTAAAATTTTAATGCATTATTAAATTTTGTATATTAAAAATATTAAAATAAAAAATATTTTAAATTTTAACGATTACAAATGCTTGATAAAAAAAATATTATACCGGATTTTTAACCCGATATTAACCTAGTTTTAACCCAATTTCACCCAAATTTGACCCGATTTCACTCAATTTCTATCTTATTTCACCCAATTTTACTCGATTTCACCGAATTTCAACCCGATTTAACCGAACTTTCACTCTATTTCACTCAAATTTAACACGTTTTCACCTAATTTTGACCCAATTTCACCCAAATTTTACTCAATTTCACTGAATTTCAACCCGATTTAACCAAAATTTAAATATATTTCGCTCAATTTTAACCCAATTATAACCCAATTTCACCCAATTTCACCAAATTTTAACTCTATTTCACTCATATTTAATCCAATTTCACCAAAATTTAACTGGATCACCTATTTTTTACTCAATTTCACCGAATTTCAACCCGATTTAACCAAATTCTAAGTATATTTTTCTCAATTTTAACCCGTTTTAACCCAATTTTAACCGGATTAAAATTGGGTGAAATCGGATTAAATTTTGGTGAAATTGGGTGAATATTGGTTGAAATAAGATTAAATCGGGTGAAATCGGTTAAATTTGGGTGTAATCGAATAAAAATTATGGGAAATCGAATTAAAATTGGGTGAAATCTGGTTAAATTTTGGTGAAATTGGGTTAACACTGAGTGAAATAAGATTAAATCGGGTGAAATCGGTTAAATTTAGGTGTAATCAAATAAAAATTGTGGGAAATCGGATTAGAAATGGGTAAAATCGGGTTAAATTTGGGTGAAATCGAATAAAAATTGGGTGAAGTGGTGTTGAAATTCGATGAAGTCGAGTAAAAATTGGGTTAAATCGGATTAAAATTGGATGAAATTGGGTTAAATTTCGGTGAAATTGGGTTAAAATTGGGTGAAATCATGTGAGTGAAATATGGTTATATTAAAATTATGTTACCATTAGAGAAATCATATAGAATTTTTTGTAATCGTTAGAATTTATAATATTTTTTATTTTAATATTTTTTAACATAAAAAAATTAATAATACATTAAAGTTAAAGAAAATATGTTAATTTTATAGAAATTATAGTCCGGAAAATAGACTAAAGTTTATATAGTTCATGGGAGAATAGACTAAATGTTATATAGTTCGGGGGAAATAGGCTATAATTTATAGAGTTTGGGGGAAATAGGCGAGAATTCATATAGTTTGGGGAAAATAGCTTAGAATTCATATATAATTCGAAGGAGGGGAAATATGCTGGAATTCATAAAGTTCGGGGGAGGAGGGAATAGACTTAAAATCATATAGTTCGAGAGGAAATAGACTGTTTTAAAAATATTTAACAGAAAAATTAATAAAAAATTAACGAAAGAAAAATAGAATGAATTTTTAAAATTTAGGGGAATACATTTTGAAGGGAAATTGGATAGAAAGGAAAATTAAGGGAAATAGGATAAAAATGATAAAATTTACGGGATAAGGGGTTTTTCCTAAAATGATTATGTGATGTACAAAATCACACGTGTTAAAATGTCGATTTATGAAGGGTAAAAATGTCTTTTAAAATTTAAAAAAATGAAAGTATATTTGAAATTCACTTAATGATTTTGGTATAAATTTGCAAATGTCTGATATCATCTCCATACACACAACATACAACTAAGGATGTGGAAGTTGGAGATAGGAGAGGGAAGTAATGAGGATCCTTACCTGTACAGTACTAACAACTTCGTCGGACGACAAACTTGGAAGTTCGATCCCGATTCCGGTACACCGGAAGAACGAGCCACCGTCGAGGAGGTTCGCCGGAATTTCTATGAAAATCGATATCAAGTTAAAGCAAGCAGTGATCTTTTATGGCGAATGCAAGTAAGAGATAATGTCTCATTTTTTTCAATTTAGAATTTACATTTTTATATTTGCTAAACGATAAATTTGGCATTCATGCAATACCATTACGATGGTAATTATCAACACGAAAATGTTTTGAAAATAATTTTCAACGTGAAATCAACCCAACTAGATTGACTTGTGGAAAAAATTGTATCTCAAATTTCAACGTTGTTGGACTATACAATTTACTACGTAATTTGTTTTCTTTCAAGTTTTTAATACAAGCCCTTTTAAATTTTTATTTTTATGGTAAAAATGATTTTAGTTTCTAAATAAGAAATTATCTATGAATTTTTTTTGTTATTCTTAACTAAAGATAATAAAGAAAACAATTGAATAAATTTATTAAAACAATAATTAAGAGTATAAGTATTTCGCGTCATTTTTTAATATTCGTGAAATATTTTTGAATTCTTATAATATAATAGGGAGTATTAAATTTTTTTTGAAATTATATATATAAATATGTACTAATTTAGCATAGAAATTTCTAATAATATTCAAACGATAAACTAATACAAACGGTGTATATTGTAATACCGATTTAGCATTGAAACATTATATTTTTAACGCCCCTTGCTTGACATATCAATTGCGTATTTTTGGTGTAAGTAACACTTTAAAATGCATGTGCAAATTTATAATAAATATTAATTTATTGAAACAACCTTAAAGAGTAAATATTAGATTGTAAAGCCTACGTTCGAGTGTATGAAAAATGTGGAAAACACCCTAGATTCAAAAGAAAATAAAATTCATGCAATTGTTTGGTTGGATTCTTAATTCCATAGTTAAAGATGTTATAAATATTGTAAGGGCAAGTGTCAATTATATGGTCTGCATGAATAGAAAAATGGTGACGTGACACAATCCGAATTGTCTTTTCATGCGATCCCGGTGTCACGTGACAAATATACACCATGGGATTGAGGTGTTTGATCTGTGATATGACATGATTCACGCATATTTATATAGATATATATATCTTTTACTTTTTAATTTATAATGATAATAAATTAGATATTTATTTAATATATTGTTTGAAAAAGGACTTTCATTTAATGAAAAAATCATTAATATATAAATGTACATGACATGATGTTATTTATTTATTAAAACTATTATACAAATATTATAAGAAACGTGTTCTTTTGACGACGATTTAAATTAAACTCGTGAAATATAATCTTATATAAACAAACATACAATCAATTTATTTGAATTAGAAAACTTTCCGCTAAAACCACTAACACTAACTTATTCCCTTACTGTAAATTTCAACTCATTATTAAAAAAATTATATTAACTCCCTGCGTATAATACCAAACCCCCATATAATATATATATATATATTTAAAATGCATTGTTTATACACAGTTTCTGAAAGAGAAGCAGTTCGAGCAATTGATACCGCCGGTGAAAGTTGGAGAAGCCGAGAAGATAACGCACGAAACGCTAACCAATGTGTTACGTAGAGGAGTTCGATTCTTTTCCGCATTGCAGGCCGACGACGGCCATTGGCCCGCAGAAATCGCCGGTCCGTTGTTCTTCCTCCCGCCATTGGTACGTTGAATTTTCGCTTTCAAACACAAATCTTCGAAAATTTTGCACCGATTGTAGGATTAGGGTTTCTTTTGTGCCCAGGAGAGAAAATAGAATGAACTTGAACTGGGTATCAGCATGATTTACAATTTCTTATAAGTGAAACGCCTAAAGATTAAGAAAATACTTTGGTTGTATAAAACGATGAAAATTGTACTGATCACAAATTACATTCAATTGATTTCCAAACCAAAATGCAGTTTTACAAGTATTGGATTTGACGCCTAGTGTATGAAATGGATTTTCAGTCACAATTTTTTTTCGCAGGTATTCTGTCTGTACATTACAGGATATCTTGATGAGGTATTCACTGCAGAGCATCGTAAAGAAGCCCTCCGATACATATATTGTCACCAGGTACATCACATATGGTTCCACGAGGAAATGCCTCACTTACGCTAGGTTATATATGTAGTCTCCATTTTCATGTCAACACTTGATATACGTCATCAATGCTAGGTTAAGAGTCTCTCATTCCATGTCAACAACTGGTTAAACTAAATGTTTTCTCCTTTTTCAGAATGAAGATGGTGGGTGGGGATTACACATTGAAGGCCACAGCACAATGTTCTGCACCACCCTGAATTACATATGTATGCGTATACTTGGAGAAAGTCCTGATGGAGGACGAGACAATGTGTGCAGACGGGGCCGAGAATGGATTCTTGATCATGGTGGTGCAACGTATATACCTTCTTGGGGAAAAGCTTGGCTTTCGGTAAACGCTCAGTTCATTTGTTAATCCGATACTGACTAGAAGGATGTGTTGATTATGATATGGTTTTTGTAGATACTTGGTGTCTATGATTGGTCTGGGTGCAATCCAATGCCCCCTGAGTTTTGGATCCTACCTTCCTTTCTTCCAATTCATCCTGGTTTGTTTACTAACATCTTTAATTTCATTCCTTTTGTTATAACTTGATTTCAATATATATGTTACTAGGATTTTGTTTTCGTCTAATAATTTTGGTTTAAATTGGAATGCAGCAAAAATGATGTGTTATTGTCGGATGATTTACATGCCATTTTCGTATCTTTATGGGAAGAGGTTTGTGGCACCAATAACACCTCTTGTTCTGCAACTACGGACGGAATTGTACTCAAAACCTTATGAAACAATCAATTGGAATAAAGCTCGCCGTCTATGTGCAAAGGTGAGTTTATTCCATATACTTTTCGTCAAAAATATATTTTCTAGAAGTTAAATTTGGAGAAACTTTTCCATTGATTTCCTTGCAGGAAGATCTGTACTATCCACATCCTTTGATTCAAGATCTGACATGGGATTATCTTTATGCCTTCATGGAGCCTTTCCTTACACGTTGGCCATTTAACAAGCTTCTTAGGGAACATGCTCTTAAGGTGGCAATGGAGCACATACATTATGAAGACGAGAATAGTCGTTATATCACCATTGGATGTGTTGAAAAAGTGAGCGCTCGATTGCGAATGGATAGAAATGTTGGCTTGTGTTGAACTGAGTTGCATGCTGAAAAACTCAGTACTTCTTTCTGTAGGCAATATGCATGTTGGCTTGTTGGGTCGAACATCCAAATGGAGATTATTTCAAAAAACATCTCGCTAGGATCCCCGATTACTTGTGGATTGCAGAAGACGGATTGAAAATGCAGGTAAAAGATTGTAAATATTAAGGTTATGTATTTTACTTACAAAGAATTGGTAAAGATATATAAAACTTATTGGTGTTACGGATTTATGCAGAGCTTTGGAAGCCAACTATGGGAAACAGGGTTTGCGATTCAAGCTTTACTTGCAAGTAATCTCTCCAATGAAATCTCCGATGTGCTCAAGAGAGGACACAACTTCATAAAGATATCTCAGGTTTACTATCGGTTGCTCTTTACTCATACAACTTAAACATTTGACTAAAGCATTGAATGTTTCATACCTAATTGAAATGTGAAGGTTGCACAGAATCCTTCTGGTGATTTCAAGAACATGTACCGTCATATTTCGAAAGGGGCTTGGACTTTATCGGACCGAGATCATGGATGGCAAGTTTCAGACTGCACAGCTGAGGGCTTAAAGGTTGTCAGACATTCAAACAGAGCAAAATAGCTTTGTTTATAATCATCATGCTTTATATTTTGATCTTGCTTCCACAGTGTTGCTTGTTGCTGTCAACTATGTCAATGGACATTGTAGGCACAGAAATGGATCCCGAACGACTCTACGATTCAGTTAATATCATACTGTCTTTACAGGTGAGCACTATTCATAGGACCCAACTTCTCAAAAGATATTCAATTTTCAGGTTGTGATATGAAAATTTCTATCTTCTCATTTTCGACAGAGTAAAAATGGTGGTGTGACTGCCTGGGAACCTGCCCGTGGATACGGATGGTTAGAAGTAAGAGCTAAAACCGCCATCAAAATGGTTTACCACAAATGTTGAAATTTTAAGACAAAAAATCTTACACCATCTTTTGTTTGCATTTCAGTTGTTCAATCCCGTAGAATTCTTTGCCAACACTTTGATCGAGTATGAGTATGTCGAATGTACTTCAGCAGCAATCCAAGCTTTGGCTCTGTTCAAGAAACTACACCCAGATCACAGGGCAATAGAGATCAATAGGTTTATCGATAAAGCAGTGGAATACATACAAAACATACAAATGCCTGACGGTTCATGGTATCTTACTAATTCAGATTGGTTCGGAATCATTCCCAAAGATTTGAGTAAAACTAATAATACTTGTTCCTTCAATTTGCAGGTATGGAAACTGGGGCATTTGCTTCACATATGCTACATGGTTTGCCCTTACAGGTCTAGCAGCCGTTGGTAAAACATATGACAACTGTCTAGTTGTGCGCAAAGGCGTTGATTTCCTTCTAACTATACAGAAAGACAATGGAGGCTGGGGTGAAAGCTTTCTGTCATGTCCTAAAAGGGTATAGTTGTAGTTTATTGTAACGTTTTAAGACAAAATGGTTTTAACCGTAACTTGATTGCAGCAACAATGTATGTTTGGTGTGTAGAGATACGTACCACTAGACGGGGAAAGATCAAACCTGGTCCAAACCGCGTGGGCTATGATGGGTCTACTTCACGCAGGACAGGTTCAAACATCAAAATAGTTTGCTCTATTTTCACAATGGATAATCTTAAACTCGATCGTTTCATGTGTTCTTACATTGCAGGCTGAGAGATATCCGGATCCTCTTCACCGTGCTGCAAAACTAATCATCAATTCTCAATTGGAAAACGGAGATTTTCCTCAACAGGTACTTCTTGAAATGTGAAACGCGGTTACAATAAAAAGTTAAAACCTTAATGATTCATGGAAATAGTATTGTTATGTTGTGTTGTCTCAAATAGAACGGGACATTCATATCGTCTTATATGTATTTATAGAATAAATATAAATTATTAAGATAACTTTCGGATTTAGTTAAATTTAAACCCATTATTAAAATGATATTATAAATTGAATTGTATCGTTTTAAATATCTGATGTGCCCCGTTAGGATCAAGCCTAGAAATGAGGAAACTGTTATAATATATTTTCATCAGGTAAAACTCGTATTGAACAAACTTAAATTCTTATTAAACTCTTGAACTAGTTTTAAGTTTAGTTAGATCTTAAATCTATATGTAAATAGATCATGGAACAAATTATCTTGATCGACTCCGAATTATGCCAATTGGATCGTCTCTAATGTCGGTTTCCTGATGTATATATATTAGAGAAATATATAAAAATGGAGTAATGTGTTGAGTGGTAAAGTGTGTATGTTTGCAGGAGATAATGGGAGCGTGCATGAGGAACTGCATGTTAAACTATGCTTCATACAGAAATACCTTCCCATTGTGGGCTCTTGCGGAGTATCGCAAACGACTTTCCTATTCCATTTGAAATTGAAAAAACATTATGGAAAAATTTTACATTGAGATCCAATCTATAACTTGTAATAATGAACATGAAGACGAACTATTAGCCACATAATTTTGTTGAAAAAATGTTTGAAAAATATGATTTTGTATTTTGTTATCCAATATATATTATAATTTTCTCTTCCCATGAAAACAAGTTCACACAATATTTTCAAATCTTGATACTCGCTTTTTGCAGAGGAAAAGTATCAACTATTCTAGATAAGGTTAACATTGTTTTAAAAAGTATGGTTAGTTAGACAGTTTAAGAAGATTACAAGGTACTCATAAAAAAATAATTATATTATATTTCATAAAAAATTAAAAAATAATATATAAATATTATTATTTTTTAAATGATTATATTTTTATATTATTTAAATAATTAATAATATTATATTATATTTCATAAAAAATATAAAGCTATAAAAAAGTATGTAAAATAATAGAATGTCTATATTGATAATATTAATACAAGATTAATATTTATAAATCTTGGAAAACTAATTTAAAGACTATTCTATCTAAACCGTTCTTTAAAAGAGCGAAAGAAAGTTAGATACATAACATGGTATCATGTGTTAATCATTGCGCTTTTTATTTCAATTATTCGGTACACTAATAGAGCCTTATATTGATTTAAAGAAGGCTAACGAGTAATAACTCAACTTTGTAGGTTACTTGTTAAATTCATCGTCATTTAAAGTATTAATAATATGAAAGATTTTTTTCCACTTTGTCCACTCTCTATGCTTTCTTAATCACTCTTTTTGTATTGTCAATATATAATATTAGATAATTGCTTTCCATAATTGTTTTTCAACAAATGAAAAAGTAGTTGAAAAGGATAGGGACCCTCATTAATTGATATCGGAGTCTTTATGTGGCACTGAAATTTTGACTATTTTGTTTAAATGTGATATTTTTAAAAAATATGTTTGAAAAAATAAACTGCAAACTGTTTAGAAAGAAAATAGTTGTTGAATGGGATTGCAATCGAGATACACAATATGAGCGCCCGTCGAGGTGTAATCATCACGGTCGTCACCCCAATTCACATCGGAGAAAGCATGAAGAATAAGA
Source organism: Gynandropsis gynandra (assembly GCA_036759665.1). NCBI lineage: Eukaryota > Viridiplantae > Streptophyta > Magnoliopsida > Brassicales > Cleomaceae > Gynandropsis > Gynandropsis gynandra. The sequence goes on from CM071869.1 coordinate 38,716,508, forward strand.
GGGTTGTTGCATAAGAAAAAAATGCCAAGAGATCCCGTATCTCCAAGATAGCGTAGAATATGTTTGGCAGCTTGCAAATGTTCAGTTGAAGGGCAATGCATGAATTGAGAGAACTTATTTACGGCGAAAGCAATATCCGACCAGGTGAACATAAGATATTGTAGGCTTCCAATCACATTGCGATACTCGGTAGGATCATCTAACGGCGTATCCGAGGTAGAGGAGAGTCACATAGTGGACACCATAGGAGTATGAACCGGTGTAGCATTCAACATATTAGTGTGTGTGAGAAAGTCGGTGATATACCATTGTTGCGTGAGGAGAAGACCCTGTGAACTCCGAGTAATTTCAACCTCAACAAAGTAGGAGAGTGATCCATATCCTTGAGGGAGAATCTGTCCGATAGAAGGCCGATGAATCTGTCGACATGGTGAGAGTTATTGCCGGTAATAACAATGTCATCAACATAAACAAGGAGATAGATGATATCATCGACATGTCAAAAGATGAAGAGGGAAGTGTCGGCCTTGAATTAACAAACCGGAAGTTCGTTGTACCACGCGCGTGAAACCTGTTTGAGGCCATAGAGAGCTTTGTGTAATTTACACACATGAGACGGATAATCCCGATCAATAAAACCCGGCGGTTGAATCATGTAGACAGCCTCGGAGAGAGTGCCTTGCAGAAAGACATTATTGACGTCGAGTTGTCGCAATGTCCAGTTCCTCGTGATAGCAACACTAAGGACGAGTCGAATAGTAGCGGGTTTGATCATGGAACTAAACGAGTCATTGTAGTCAACACTAGGTCGTTGATGGAAATCCTTAGCCACAAGACGCGCCTTAAACCTGTGAACAGAACCATCATGAAGACGTTTAATTTTAAACGTAAAATATATAAACATGTTTTTATTTTCTTCATATGGATTAATTATTTTATATATTTTTTCAATCAAATAAAACTATTATTTGATTTGAAAAGCAGGGAATCCGTCGCCGAAATAAACATTTTTTTATGATTGCATCGTAAAAAAATTTCCAAAGAAAATTGATGGGACAGATGTTATGTTCGTTCCAAATACCAAAATTTTCAAAACTAAAACAAAGAAATTATCAAATGAGTCGATCACAATGCAAATGTTTGTCCAATATCATACAACATAATATTTCATGTCATGGATTGTATATATTAAAATTGTGCATCTAAGTATGATGTATCGATATATAATATCATGTTAAATTAATTTAGATAAAAAAACAATATATATAATGCCACAAGGCGGAATATCAGAAATACCCTCAAAGGGCTAAATCACTTCAAAAATACCCTTCCCCAAAA
>CM071869.1:38728134-38743348 GCA_036759665.1 Gynandropsis gynandra
CTTTTTCGGGAAAGGTATTTTTGAAGTGTTTTAGCCCTACGAGGGTATTTTTGAAGTTACCCATGCCACAGCAAGGTCAAATAAGAACGTCCCCTCCTCCTTATATATAAGTGGTACGCCTCGTGTTCGTTTCTTCCAACACTATCCATAAACCGATCCGCTTAATTTTGTATTGTCTCTCTCCCCTTATACATATATGCTTGCTTTCTCATATTGGGTTTGATTACGTATAATCTTTTTTGGTAATTTAATAAATGTTTCTTTTAAGGGTAGAACAACCGCATGTTTGGTTTCTTAATTTTATCTTATTAAAATGAAATATTTATCTCACTGTCGACATCAACTTGTATCCATGTAGATTTTGATTAAAAAAAAAGAGTATAATTAAAGATGTGGAGGTTGAAGATAGGAGAGGGAAATCAAGAGGACTCTTATTTGTATAGCACTAACAATTTCGTCGGATGACAAACTTGGGAGTTCGACCCCGACGGTGGTACACCGGAGGAACGAGCCACGGTCGAGGAGGCTCACCGCAATTTCTATGAAAACCGATATCAGAAAAAAGCAAGTTGTGATATCTTTTGTCGAATGCAAGCAAGTTTTTAATTTTTTATAAAATGATGGTTAGTTATCCTTGTAATAAAAATTTATTTTGTATAATTGGAAGCAATGTTTAGTAGTTTTTCGCATTACGTTATATTGGATTATATAACGTAATTTTATTTTGGTATTATTCCAATTATATTTTTTATTAGCTTTAAAATTGCAAATTGAGTTCAGATATAGAATAAAGTACAAATGCCTCTAAAAAGGAAAAATAACATGAAATACCTTTATATATTTAATGCAAAAAACCTAACGGCAAATCCACGAGATCTGTAATTCTTTTTACAAATAATTCTATTTAGGAAAAAAATATTTTCAGATTTTTTGAGAGAAAAATAAATAGTATTCTTTTGAATTATTGTGTTTTAATACGGGAATATAGCATAAAATATCAAATTATTTTATTTTAATTTATAAAATATAAATTATTATCTTCAACTTAAAAAAACACAAATTTATTTTTTTTTCCTTAAAAACATTAATTTTAGGAATATAGTGTAGAAAATACAAAATTTTTAATTTTTACCTACAAGACACAAATTATTACGTTGAACCTAAAAATTTTGAATTTTTAAATTTTGTCTAAAAACACAAACTTATCAAATTAATCATATCCATATACAAAATAAATACTAAATCATATATTAACTCTTTGAATTTTTAAGTGTTGTCTAAAAATACAAATTTATCAAATTAATCATATCCATACAAAAACACTAACTCTTAGTAAATCCAATTTCAACCCGATTTGAATCTGAATCCGAATTTAAAAAATCCAGATTTGAATAAATTTCAACTCGAAATCTGAATTCAACTCAATTTCAAATCGATTGCAACCGAAAATCCAAATTCCACCCAATTTGAACAAGAATTTTAACCCAATTTCAACACAAAATTCAATTTCAACCCAATTTCAACCGAATATCCGAATTCCATCCAATTTTAGTAAGCATTTCAACAAAAAAATCCAAATTCGAATCAATTTCAACTCGAAATTTGAATTAACCTAATTTCAACCCGATTTCAACCGAAAATCCGAATGAATTTGGATTTCGGGTTAAAATGTTATTGAAATATTTACTACAATTTGGTGGAATTTGAATTTTCGGTTGAAATTGGGCTGAATTCAGATTTCGAGTTGAAATTGTGTTGAAATTCTTGTTGAAATTGTGTGAAATTCGGATTTTCGGTTGAAATCAGATTAAAATTGGATTGAATTCAAATTTCCGATTGAAATTGGTCGAATTTGGATTTCTTACTAAAATTGAAATTGGACTGAAATTCTTTCCAAAATTGGGTGGAATTCGAATTTTCGATGAAAATTAGGTTGAAGTTCGGGTTGTTTTTTTTGTTGAATTTGGATTTCGGGTTGAAATCAGATAAAATTCAGATTTTATTTTGAAACCGGTTGAAACTCTCTTGGAAAAAATTCTACATCGTAAACACTATAGAAAGTTTATCAAGAGTTAGTGTTTGTATATGGATATAATTCATTTGATAAGTTTGTGTTATTTTAGACAAAACTTAAAAATTTAAAATTTTTAGGTTAAAAGGTATAATTTGTGCAAAAATTAAAAAGTTGGTATTTCTACGCTATATACCTAAATTTAGTATTTTTAATGCAAAAAACAATAATTTTGGGTTTTTTAGGTTGAAGATAAATTCATATTTTATAGACTAAAATAAAATAGTTGAATATTTTTTATGCTATATTCCCTAATCTTATTCTTCTTAATTATCAATATTTATCATATTTTCTCTATCTTAAAAAACTGTTAACTTTTCTCTCAAATCTTTTTAAAATAGTTTATTCCTTTTTTTCTCCCATCAAACAATAAAACTTTTAGTCTATTCCTCCAAAGATTGTACATTTAATATATTTTCCCTAAATTATTAAGTCATTTTATATCCTCTAAAATTTAAAAATTTATTATATAACTTTTTCAAGTTTAATAAGTCATATTATAACCCCATAAAATTTAGAAATTAATATTATATTCCCTAAAATATGTAAATACAATATAAACACAACATATTTATTTAAAATTTTTTATTATTTTTCTCTAAAGTTTATAAAATTTATAAATACAACATATTACATTATTAAATATATAAACACAATATATTACATTTAAAAATTTATAAACGTAATATATTACATTTAATAGTAACATATTTCTAAATTTTGGTTATTATATTCACATTTTGATTATTGATAAAAAATATTAAAATAAGAAAATTTGAAATTTATAAAAAAATATATTTAAATATATTTAACATGAACGAAAACACAAAATTCTAATGATTACAAAACGATAAAAAAAATGACATGATATCCAACTATACAATAGGTTCACGATTACAAAACGATAAAAAAATGACATGGTGTCTATAAATGATCTTCAAAATGATTTTGCCAACACAATGATATGTCAAAATATAATAAACACAAACATATTAGAACATGTTATAATCTAAGACAAGTTACAAAATATATGCCTAAAGGTCTTAAGAAGTAGAGAATGGTATAATTTGAGAATCCAAATGTTGAAAGGATATTGTGATATCGTTGTTTTACTAAAAAATAACAAAACAACAAAAACGATATATTTTCTCAAAATCTAAAACAAAGTATAAAAAATACACGGGCTTCTCGTGCTTGTTTACACGATCTAACATTATGTTAGGATGCACCACATCGTCCACGATGAATTTTGATTTCATGATTCTTAACTTGGATCTTTTCTTCTATGGAGATTTGTTTGGATCATTTCTAACATTATGTTCGGATTACACGATCGATTGTTTTGTAATCGTTAATCTATTGTGTAGTTGGACATCATTTCATATTTTCTATAATTTTGTAATCGCTAGAATTTTGTGTTTTTATGTTGGAGATGTTTTAGTATCTTTTGTAATTTAAATTTTTTTATTTTAATTTTTATCAATTATCAAATGATATAATAACCAAAACATAGAAAAATGATACTATTAAAGGTAATATGTTATGTTTATAAAATTTTAAATGTAATATGATGCGTTTATGAGTTTTAAATGTAATATGTACTTATAAATTTTAGAGAAAAATAATCAAAAATTTTAAATGTAGTATGTTGTGTTTGTATTGCATTTATATATTTTAGGGTATATAAAATTAATTTTTCAATTTGGAGATATAAGATGATAATAATAAATTTGAGGAATTATATAATAAATTTTCAAAATTTAGAAAGATATAAAATGATTTAATAAAATTATGATAAAAATAGGTTGAATGTATAATTTTTGGCGGAATAGATTTCTCATAATTAGGGCATAGACTATTTAGAAAGGATTTAATAGAGAGATTAATAGTTTTTCTTGTGAAAAGAGGATAAAATGAATATTGATAATTTTAAAATGATTATCACTATAATTTAGGAAAATTTAAAGATAATAAAAAATTAAATCATAAAACTAAAACGTAATGATTCAATAGAATAGGTGATATACAAAATAAGCATAAGTGTGATTTGTCTGAACAGTTTCTGAGGGAGAATAAGTTTGAACAACTGATAAAGCCGGTGAAGGTCGAAGACGACGAGGCTATAACGCCCGAAACGCTAACCATTGCGTTGCGGAGAGGTGTCCGATTCTTCTCGGCGTTGCAGTCTGGCGATGGCCATTGGCCGGTCGAAAACACCGGCCCCTTGTTCCTCCTTCCGTCGTTGGTACGTTGATTTCGGCTTTTGATCTCAAATCCTTGTGAACTTCGGACCATTACTATACAAGGAAGGATGAGCTTGGTTTAGTGTTCTAGTAATTGGAATGTGTGAAAGGTGATGATAAGAAGGGATTTTTGGGGATCTAAATGTAGTCATTGTTGCATTGCCCTTCTCCATTGCTATGTGGAGGAGAATCTCAGTAGAACGAGTCGGAATTACAGCTACTCGTCGTTTTAAAATGATGAATTGGGGGCTGATCACTGAGAGCAGTCAATTGAATTAAGCGTACACCTCAAAGAAATGTGAATGAAGAATGATACTCAGTCAGTTTTGTCCTGTCAATTTAATTGTTCTTTCTGATTTTGTGCAGGTGTTCTGTCTGTACATTACAGGAGTTCTTGATGAGATTTTCTCTGCAGAGCATCGTAAAGAAGTCCTTCGATACATATACTGTCACCAGGTGCATTGCATACGGCTCAACACTTGATATACATCATCAATGCTAGGTTAAGAGTCTCTCGTTCCATGTCAACAACTGGTTAAACTAGATGTTTTCTCCTTTTTCAGAACGATGATGGTGGGTGGGGATTACACATTGAAGGCCACAGCACAATGTTCTGCACCACCCTGAATTACGTATGTATGCGTATACTTGGAGATAGTCCTGATGGAGGACGAGACAATGTGTGTAGACGGGGCCGAGAATGGATTCTTGACCATGGTGGTGTAACGTACATACCTTCTTGGGGAAAAGCTTGGCTTTCGGTAAAAGCTCAGTTCATCTATTAATCCTAATACTGACTAGAAGGATGTGTTGATTATGATATGGTTTTTGTAGATACTTGGTGTCTTTGATTGGTCTGGAAGCAATCCAATCCCCCCTGAGTTTTGGATCTTACCTTCCTTTCTTCCAATACATCCTGGTTTGTTTTACTAACATCTTGAATTTCATACTTGTGGTTTTAAAATAATTTGGGAAAATATGTTACTAGGATTTGTATCTGCAATATGGTTACGCATTTTTTGTAGTGGTTTAGTTTCGAGAAACTGTAAATGGAAGCAATGATAAGCTACAGGGAATGTTGATTTATTTTTATTTTTTTTTCGCTAGGAATCTAGTGATTGATGACTTGAAAATGCATTTTTCATGTTGAGTTTGTGTATAGTGTTCTTTGACATTTGAAATGCAGCCAAAATATTGTGCTACTCTCGGATGGTTTACATGCCATTGTCTTATCTTTATGGGAAGAGATTTGTTGCTCCAATAACTCCTCTTATTCTGCAACTACGCAAGGAACTGTATTTACAGCCTTATGAAACGATTAACTGGAATAATGTTCGTCATCTTTGTGCAAAGGTTTGTTCGATCTGTTTATTTCTTCACTTTCCTGGAAATTTGGAGAAAATGTTCCATTTCTTTTTTTTTTTTTTGTAGGAAGATATGTACTATCCACATCCGTTGATTCAAGATTTGACTTGGGACTTTCTCTATGCTTTTGTGGAGCCTTTCCTTATACGTTGGCCATTTAACAAGCTTCTTAGGGAAAAGGCTCTTAAGGTGGCAATGAAACACATACACTATGAAGATGAGAATAGTCGTTACATCACCATTGGATCTGTTGAAAAAGTAAGGGAAACCTTAATCATGGACAGGAAAAACCGAAAGCACCTGTGACATATATGTACGGATTTTTCTTGTAGGCACTAAGCATGTTGGCTTGTTGGGTTGAGGACCCGCATGGGGATTATTTCAAGAAACACCTCGCTAGAATACCCGATTATTTGTGGGTTGCAGAAGATGGAATGAAAATGCAGGTATATCAGAGATTGAAATTCCAGTTTATATATATACAGTCTGAGGATTGGTAAGAAATGAAATCTTTTTGGGTTTTACACGTAGGGCCTCACGAGTCAATTATGGGATACAGGGCTTGCCATCCAAGCTTTACTTGCAAGTAATCTCTCCAATGAGATCTCTGATGTACTAAAGAGAGGACACGACTTCATACAGAAATCTCAGGTTTGATTTGTCTTGCAGTAAACATTTGGAATGACAGTTAAATGCTTTAAACCAAATTGGAATCTGCAGGTTACAGAGAATCCTTCTGGTGACTTTACTAGCATGTATCGTCATATTTCTAGAGGGGCATGGACTTTCTCAGATGCAGATCATGGATGGCAAGTTTCAGACTGCACAGCTGAAGGCTTAAAGGTCCTCAGTCATTAAAACAGTGCAATACTCAGTTTCTATTGCAGTTATGCCTTAAATTAACGTATACTTCTTGCTTTGTCAGTGTTGCCTGCTGCTTTCGATGATGCCACAGCATGTTGTAGGCCCGAAAATGAACTCCAATCGACTTTATGATGCTGTTAATATCATACTTTCTTTACAGGTTATCTCTAACCTCCATTGGATAAATTTCCTAAAGAAATTCCAATTGTCAGGTTGCGATGAGATATTGTTTATCTGCTCATTTCCTGTGTGGAGAGCTTTTTGTAGAGCAAAAATGGAGGTGTGACTCCGTGGGAGCCTGCCTGTGCATACGGATGGCTGGAAGTAAGAACTCCATCCATCAAGATGTTTTACCACAAAGAAAATGAGATTTAACTTCTCTTGTTCTTTTTTCAGTGGTTTAATCCCATGGAATTCTTTGCCGACACTTTGATCGAGTATCAGTATGGTGAATGTACTTCTTCAGCTATCCAGGCATTGGCTCTGTTCAGGCAACTATATCCAAATCACAGGACTGAAGAGATCAATAGTTTTATCGAGAAAGCTGTGGAATACATAGAAAACATACAAATGCGTGATGGTTCATGGTACCTTGTTAGTTCTGATGCAGTGTGGAATTATTCACAAACAAATATTCAAGAAAACTAAGCAAATTTATCCTTTCAATTGACAGGTATGGAAACTGGGGTGTTTGCTTCACATATGCTACATGGTTTGCTCTTGCAGGCCTAGCAGCGGCTGGTAAGACATACGAAAACTGTCCATCCCTACGCAATGGGGCTCATTTCCTTCTAACAATACAGAAGGACAATGGAGGTTGGGGAGAAAGCTATATGTCTTGCCCTAAAAAGGTACGTTTGTAGTTTACGGTAATGTTTTTAAGACAACTGGTTTTGTCTTTTACCAGGGTCCTGCAACGAATTCCTATTATTCTCAGCTTGAACAAAACGTATACATGGTGTGCAGAGATACATACCGCTTGAAGGGCAAAGATCAAACCTTCGTCAAATATGGATTTGAGTCTAACTAATCCCAAAAGTTAGTTCAAGAGTTTAGATTTGTCCAATATTATATATAGAAGTCTAATGTTCATGTTCTATCCGATGTGGGACAACTTATCATAACAATCTCTTAGGTATACTCAAATCAAATCAGGACGAACCAGACTCTGATACCATATCAAATATGGGTTTGGGCCTAACTAATGTCAAAAGTTAGCTAAAGAGTTTAAGTTTGCCCAATACCATATATAGAAGTTCAAAGTTAATGACCTATCCGATGTGGGATAACTTATCATAACAAGATCTATAATTGCTTCTTAGTTTCTTAGTATTGCGGTTAATCTTGAAAACCATTGCTTATAACAGGCTGAGAGAGACCCAATTCCTCTTCACCGTGCGGCGAAATTGATCATCAATTCCCAACTGGAAACTGGAGATTTTCCTCAACAGGTACTTCTGAAACCTGGTGATAAGACACTGGGATTTGCATTATAGAAAAATGGAATATTGAATGGTGTGAAGTATGTACGTTTGCAGGAGATAACAGGAGTGTTCATGAAGAACTGCATGGTACACTATGCTGCATACAGAAACACCTTCCCCTTGTGGGCTCTTGCTGAATATCGCAGACGACTTTCATTTACCATATGAAAGAACAAAGGAATTTGTATGACATTGGGAAAAATATCGTATATTTTCCATATGAAGATCTGATAGCTTGCGTTCAGAGATCCGAGTCAAACGCGATTTACATGACTCTAAATTAATTATAGAGTTATATATAAAGTTTCGGATTATTCTAATTTTTTGAATTTTGTTTCTATTTAATTGGAATAAATTACATTTAATATGGTACGAAAGTTTGTGTTAAACCTTTTCAATTGTGATATGCACGTTTCAATATATGAATTAAAGGTATGAGCCTTATATGGTGAGTTGTCCATATATTTGTATATTATCTTATCTAATCTAAAATTTGAACTAAATTTTAGATTTATTTAGATCAAAATTGATTTGATAATGTAAATACGTCATTTGATAATCTTATCTAATTCTAAAATTCATTTAGAAGCATGTCATCCCACATGAATCGAAGACATACTCGTTACCGACGTCATTCATTCATTGTCAATGCAAAACCATTTTTTTCAACGACCGTAATCCAAATGGAACAATCTAAAACGTCCGTCTGTCATCTAACGTTTACGTTACAGAGATATAAACTTGAAGCCAAAACTCATACTGTGATTCAGAAATAAGAATCATTGGTGAACCGACGAGAAGAAGAAGAAGAAAGATCTTCCTTCAATTTCATACTCGACCGTTGGACCAACCGTACCAATGCCTCCACCACCTCTGACATCGGTGGCCGGAATTCTTGCTCCGTCTGCCATCATGTATATACAAGTCATCTGTTTTTGTGTCGAAATTACAGAAACCTCGTATATGTTTAGCATTAGGTCATTATATATACAAACCTGAACGCAAAGGGCGATGATATCGGCGAACCGGGAGAGTGACTTGGGAGGGTAAAGGCCGTGCAAAGCAGGATCAGCCATTGTCTCTAAGGCTTCTATGTCGTGAAGTTGCGGCGTCGCCCACCGCACCAACGATCTTTCTGATCTCGGCCTGTTCCTGATCGATTTGGATATATGTTCATATATAAATACATATATATATATATATATATATGTATATATGTAATGTTAAATCTGTAACAAAATCAATTAACTCACAAGTCATAAGGCATTCGACCGGTGAGAAGTTCCAACATGACAACTCCGAAACTGAAGACGTCACTCTTCGGTGTGTAAGCTGAAGGGTTCTTACATTCTGGTAATTACCCTAATCCCTACCCGTATGTCCAAATTTCCATTACTATGATTATATATTCTCATGTAAAAAATATAATCATTTATGTGGATTTTCTCTAGTGTTTATAGTGCTTACGAGATAGAAGTTGTCAAGGCCGTAGTCAGAGAGACGAGGATTAAGCTCTGCGTCCAGCAAAATGTTTGAAGACTTGATATTCTTGTGCACTAGAGGTGGCGAACATGCTTCGTGAAGATACCTACCAATTAATTTACGAAAATGTCAAAATCTGAACGGTTTTTTTATGCGTTTGCGTTTATAAACTTACTCAACCGCTCGAGCTGCTCCCAATGCGATTCTGATTCTTGTGTTCCAAGTTAACGGTTTGCTAAACCGGTCGGACAAGTGGAGGAACTCGTTGAGCGAGCCGTTTCTGAAGTACTCATAAACCAACATGTTGTGTCCTTTTTCTGAACAGTATCCTAAGAGCTCAGCTATATTCTGATGCCGAATCCTCGAGATATTTGTCACGATATTTGAAAAAACATCCGATTTCCCCGTTTCGAACAAGGAAGAATCAATCTTCTTCACCGCCAATGCCTGATTACGCCAAATTATCAAAGATTTTTATTCTTTTTTCTGAATTTTTGTCTTGGCTAACCTGAATCTGAGAATCATATTATGAGAAAAGGGCACGTACCCTTCCATCAGGATAACTAGCTCTGTAGACCCGACCAATCAATCCTTGGCCCAGGAGGTGGCTTGGCGAGAAATTCTCTGTCGCGCCCTGAAGATCTGAGAGCTCGAATTCAGTGATCTTAGTTGAGGGATTTCGTTTGGCATTGAGACGATTCGCAAACTCGGTTTCATTTAAAGACATAGGTCGAGATAAAACGGAGTTCACTCCTTTGGGTATAGAATCATCTTCAGAGTCAGCAGATTTCCTACCTGGGTCATACAGTTTCTCTGATTAGTTACTTGTGAACCAAGAAACACCCTTGGTTTCTTACTTGTGAACCAAGTAACCAAGTATATGTATATGTTACCTCTATACTCGTGACCAAAATCGATGCGTAGCTCTTGGGAAGATCCGTGAGAAGCAAGGGACGCGAACTTCCGACTGTGTTGACTGTATTCTTCGTCGATGAAATGTGGAGAAGGGGATGATTTTTTCTTGGAAACAAGAGCGATTAAAACGGCGATCAAGACGAGAACTCCTATGCTTGCTCCTGCTATCAACAGGCCGTTTACGGTGGATTTACCTCCTCCACCGTTAGAATCTGAGGATTTTTTGCCATAATTTGCACCAGGCGGCGGAGGAGGAGCATCTCCGGTGGACCAGTCGTTGCCTCCTGTACTGCCACAATATACATAGAATGTGTTACATTGTTATGTTTCTCATTTTTATTCTTTGATATTCTCTTGAAGTACTAAAAAAAGTCACATGAAGCTAGAGTTTTAGGGGATGAAATCCACTTTCCAAAATTTGTTTCGTGTTTTGGAATATTAAATACGATTTCGGCATAATTGAACCTAAAAATTAATTCAAGCGTTAATGATTTATATCTTATCTGAGTTGGTACAACACAACATAACACAAAAGCTACAAAAACCAACTCTTTTTCCAGTGGTGTCAAATAATTATTCCAAACATTATGTAAAAAATTTAGGGTTTATCTAGCACTATATATGTATACGAGTCTATGGTTTATATACTAGTTGATGTGTGACAACAGCATAACATTCTATCTCATGTCAAGAGTCTCAGTACTAGAACGTAAACATCACAATCGGGGATCCAACCTAGAAATATTCAAATTCAGACAAATAAAACTCTGATATCATATCAAATATGAATTTGGATCTAACTAATTCCAAAAAATAACTAATGAGTCAAAAATTATCTAAAACTATATATAAGTATATATTCATGTTCTAAATGATACGGGACAACACAACATAACAGTTGATAGACTAATGATGAACTCACAGTAAGCTATCGATATTCTTTAGCTCGTTCGGGATCCATCCGCTGAATTGGTTATCCTCAACGATCCTAACAATACGAAAAAGTTGAATATATATTAGTTTCCAGAATTGGTATGAAAAAACTAAATCCATAACTATGTGGAGTTCAAGCTTACAAGTCCTCAAGTGGGAGTTGTCTAAGTACATTGATGGACCCTTTGAATTGATTCTCCTGTAGATGTCTTAACAACAAAATCAAAATCAAATCCAAATTTAGTATGAAGTTAAGGTAAAGCGAAAGAATATAATTTCGATATCGCTAATCCTTTTTCTTGATCATACTCACAATTTCTTGAGGCTCGTCATGTTTGCGAAACTTTGAGGTAAGTTTCCTGAGAGTTGATTAAAGGATAAGTCCCTGCATACGAATATCATTCAGTAAAACTGTAAATCTCTTTCATAAAATACATATATTCAATAGGAAATGGTACCTACATAGATTCAAGCTTCGACAGTTTCTGAAACATGTCTTGTAATTCTCCATTAAGCTTGTTGTGCCCAAGATTACTGCATTAATTATACATAAACCCAGTTTTTTATAACCTTAAATTTACACTTAGGGGGATAAATATATGCATGAAGTCCATGATTACTTACATTGATTGGAGACGATTCATTTGAGATAAAGAATATGGAACGTTCCCATCAAGTTCGTTTTCTGAAAAATCTCTGCATTCAAGTTACGTATATATTTGTTCTATTAGTAGATTCATTGGATTGAAAGACAATAATAATAATGATGAGATTCATCATTTCATATTGCAATCTTTTTGTGATTTTTGCAGTCGTGTGGACTTACAGATGAACAGTATTGGGAGGGAGTTGATAGGGCATGCTTCCGCTCAGCTTGTTTTTGCTCATGTCACTGTACTATCGCCAAACAGTGAAAATTTTTCGTTCGAATTAGATCGAAATATCATAGAATATTATGTAACATAACACAAATTATCAAATGGGGTTGGGTCAAACTCAACTTCAAAGCTAAAGAGTCAAGTGTTGTGCAATATCCTATATAGATAATTATTCATGTTATAAGACAACATAATATAAATTCCTGTCAAATATGGATTGGACCTAACTAATTCAAAAAAACTAGTTTAAGAGTTTAAGATTGTCCAACATTATATATGAGATCAAAATTCATATCCTTAGTCGATGTGGAACAATACATCACAACGACTCCTTCACTTTAACTCAGTCTTAGAGCGTGCACATCATACTCGGAGACTCAACATCACATATTCAAAATGATGAACCATATTCTGATACCATATCAAATATGTGTTTAAATCTAACTCAAACCAAAAGCTAGTCGATATGACACAACATAATATATCATATCGAATATGTGTTTGGATCTAATTGAACCCAAAAACTAGCTCAAAAGTTAAAGATTGTCCAATATTGAACAATATCATATATAAAAGTCTATAATTATATCTTAACCGATACGAAACAACACAATATAATACAAATATAAGAAGTTAGAGAGGGTTCTCACAAGGTTGTGAGAGATTTGAGGTTGCTAAGCAAATAACCTAGAGACCCACTGAGCTCGAGAGCAGATAGTTGTCTGCAAATCATGAAAAAAAAAGATGATGACTTATGATGCAAGTAAATCGTTTTCGGATTCGATTATAAAGCAATTTGAAGATTACATTTCAACAACTTTATTGCCTTCGCATTTGATACCGTCCCATGAATCACCACAAGGATCACCACCACTCGATTTCCATCCTTTGAGTTTTGAAGGTGAATTTAAGCTCGTGAACATAACGTTCAATGCTGAAACTGAAATATATTTCAAACCATAAGTTCGATTAAGTATTTAAATGAATTTAGATTTTACTCAAGCAAAAATTAATTTATACGTTTAGGATTATTCAAAATGTTATATATGAATTTATCATACATATATACATAAGATTCCATAATATATGTTTTAACCGATATTGGACACATCAAGCCACAGTAAATACAAGAAACTTGATGATTACATTTGTGCATAACCCAAACCAAAAGAATTGACAAACATAAACTAACAATACAAAATATTTTTTTGTCGATATAATCTCTATAAAGCTTGACATTTCTATACATATACTAATGTGAGATGTATTAATCTTGATTTTTCGAATCTGAGCAAAAGAGAAAATCAGAATATGTTACCGATTACCTTCTTGGCTATCAGTCTTTGCACGAACGAACGCAACATAAATCGCGACAAAGATGATTAAAATCTTCGAAACTGGATTATTATACGACATGTTGATTCCGATTAAGTCAAAAGAGAAAGAAAATCTCAGGCTATGGAATGAATTTTCAGGGTTGCTTCATGGGCAAGAAAACGCAGAAACTGAAGAAGAAAGGCCAACGTGTGGTTGAAATTCAACAAAATGCAAGGAACTGGAAAAGGCATTACCATGAATATTGAAAAAAAATATAATTTTCTGTCCCTTTTTTGTTGAAATATTGTTTACTAAATTTGAAATTATTATTATTTTTTCCTTAAGGTCATGAAGAGAGCGAGAGATGCGCAAAGACAAAGATAATTCCTTGTTTTACGGAATTAATTTAAAATATGAAATCACCTCATCAACGATCAACCATTTCTCATTCTGTAAGAAAATGTAAAATTTATATAATCTGTAATTAAAACACACGTCAGGAATAATATTAAAAGGAAAAACATGAGAAATGGTTAAATATTTTCTGACCTTTATTAATACCAAAGCTATAAAAAGTTGATGCTTTATAAGCTCAGTGGCCACAATATTAAAGTAACAAAATAAAAAAAGAAAAATGATACAAGTAGATGTTTTCTATAAGGAAAAAGGAGAAAGGAGGGAGAATAGGATTAATTTCAAAAATATTTTTGTAGGGGTAAAATATTTCAAAAATATCTTTTCGAAAAAGAAAAAAATTTTAACTTTAAAAATACCCTTATAAATATTGATATTTCAAAATATCCATGCGATTCTACGATCCAGTTTGACCAACGACCCAGTCTGATCCTGCGATTCAGTTCGACTCTGTGATCCAATTCGACCCTAGGATTCCTCCGACCCTTGTACCTCTTCGAACATTGGATCCCTACGACCCTTGTCCTTCTGCGACCCTTGGATCCCTGCGACCCTTGTCCCTCTGCGATCTTTGGACCCCTGCGACCCTTCCTCTGCGACCTTTGGACCCCTACGATCCTTATCCCTCTACGACCTTTGGACCCCCTGCGACCCTTGTTCCTCTGCGACCTTTGGACCCCTGCGACCCTTGTCCCTCTATGACTCTTGTTACAATAATACTAAATCCACAAAAACAACGATACTAAAACAATGTACCAAATTACATCTTCCATAATCAACGAGTAAACATTTTTTAGACCTTTGGACCGTGCGACCCTTGCCCCCTCCGACCCTTGTCTCCCTTCGACCCTTGTACCTCTGCGACCACTTGGACCACTGCGACCCTTATCTCCCTTCGACCCTTGTACATCTGCGATCCTTGTACCTCTGCGACCCTTTGTCCCCTGTGACCCTTTGTTTCATTAACTATAGAAGAATGGGTGAGTTTATATCTCTCGTAAACATGTTTATCACCCGACTTTTTTTCTGTTGGTAAGTTCTCTTCTGTGAGAATTCCGAGTGTTGGTATGGTGTGCCTTGTTAGAAGTTTCTCATAACTGGTTGGTTCTTCTATGTTATTGATGATCTTTTTTATCAGTCGTATGAACGTTTCTATGGTTCAACTTCGGTTCTTGTTTTCATCATGTGGTGGAACTGTATCAGGAAAATTAAAACGGAACCAAATTAAACAAGAATTTGTTGAAACTA
>CM071869.1:38743451-38753567 GCA_036759665.1 Gynandropsis gynandra
GAGCAACTCTGAAAGTTCTTTGTTTGATATAGATAACTATGGTATCAAATAATTGAAATATGAAAAATAAATCAGACAAATCTATGAATCTAGGGTTTGGAAACAGAAATGTAAAAAAAAGAACACATTTTCAAAGTGTGCCCACAAAATATGCCCAAAACATATATGAACCAACATTCGATAGTCTTTTGCTCTTGACGTGAATGAAACAAAGGCCACACAAACACACATCATTCATTTGTTGTTCAAATGAGGTTCGAAGCAATCAAAATACAACGGAATTCAATCTATGAAGATTATAGGGGCAAGCAGTAGACAAGGTACATCATCAAGAACGGTGTCCAGTTCGACTTTGAGGGTACAACCCGCGTTAAAGCCATTATCTTGACAAAACTTTGTCCAACCCATGGTGATGCTAGCGCCACCGCATTTCACGGGCCTTAGATGTGTCTCCCAAATGTCTGTGTAATTGGTTATCAGATCAACCTTACTTCGTCTACCGCAAAGACCATTCGACCTCACAAACTCTATCGGAAGTGTCTGCGATAACCGAATAAATTTACAACTATGCCAAACTAATGTATATACGGCCAGATATGATGAATCGAATAAATCGGTTTGAGTTCACTTACCACTGCATCTACGGCCAGATTTGAACGCATGACTGGTACCGTGAAAATCCTCTCATCAGAAGAAGATGACCCTGCTTCTACGAAATGTTGCATTTTCGGCAAAAAATGGATGGAAGATTATGAGAGTTAGAGAGAGATTGTGTGTGTGTCGTTATTAGAAAAAAAGAAACGGTACGAACCTGACACCGAATCGCCGTCAGATTGAATTCGAAAAGTTTTTTCAAATTTTGGTGAAAAGTTCGGCGGGAATTTTGGTGAAAATGGTAAAATATCGAAAACCAATCAAATGAGGGTCGCATGAGAGTCGCATGGGTCGCATAGGTCGTATGAGTCGTCCATGGTTCATATGTGGTCGCATGAGTCGTCCATGGGTCATATGTGGTCATATAGGGTCGCATGAGTCTTATAAGGGTCATATGTGGCCGCATTAGATGTCCATGGGTCATATGTGGTTGCATGAGTCGTCCATGGGTCATATGTGATCATATTGGGTCGCATGAGTCGTACAAGGGTATTATGTTGGGCACATGAGACGTCCATGGGTCATGTTTGGTCGCATGAGTCGTCCATGGGTCATATGTGATCATATTGGGTCGCATGAGTCGTACAAGGGTCATGTGTGGTCGCATGAGTCGTACATGGGCCATGTGTGGTCGCATGAGTCATACATGGGTCATGTATGGTCGCATGAGTCATACATGGGTCATATGTGATCATATTGAGTCGCATGAGTCGTACAAGGGTCATGTGTGGTCGCATGAGTCGTACATGGGTCATGTGTGGTCGCATGAGTCGTACAAGGGTCATATGTGGTCGCATGCATCGGATGGGTTCCCGTTTAAACCTGATTCTAATTTAATCCGATTAAGCGTCGCATAACGGGTCATATTGGGTCATAATCTTACAAACAATAGATGCAAAATAAGACATTTTCAACGTTTAAATATTGATTACATAAGATCTCAAATGTCACAACGGTTAAAAAAAGACAAAAAGAAGTTCGAGAAAAAAAAGGCAAGAAAAAGGTTGAAGAAAAAAAAGCAAAAAGAAGTTCGAGAAAAAAAGGAAAGAAAAAAATTTCAAATTTGCCGAGTTTAGAGACACATCGAAGCCCTTCACCGCAAGAAGAGTCGTGTGTGAACAACGCCTTCTCCAAGTTGACCTCCAACCGTGACCTTAGGTAACGCGGATACAGCTTGATGTCTGAGTCTGCCGATTACCAAGACCTTATGTAGTGCAGATACATCACAAAGTCCTCCATCCACGTTGTAAGTACTTGTGTGTATCTGCATAGAGACCGAGTCTGACGATTACCAAGACATTGAGTAACAAATAGACAGCACGATGCCCTGGGTCGACCATGTGACCTTAACGGTCACAAAGGTAACAAGGATTTTTCAGAGAATTTAGGGTTAGATGTTAGAAATCGCCCTGTTGAGAGAATAAAAGACTCGAAACAAGAGATGATTTGGTGCTACAAATTGTTGTAGCTTTTCGGTTTTTCCTCCTCTATTTATAAACTCATATTTAACGAAAAATAAATGGACTCCTAAAATTCCAGAAAGACACTAAATACAAAGAATGACCAAGGTGCATGTATTGATCGCATTAAAGAACCTTTTAATATAGGTCTTGAATGTGGCATTGGTAAAATAAAAAGCATAGCTAGCACCTGGAAAAAGCAGTAGTCTGACATTGAAAAGACTAGTCGAAAGGGTCAAAATGGACAAATGGGTCGTAAGGGTCAGAAGGATCGTAATGGTCGGAAGGGTCGAAATGGAAAAATGGGTCGCAAGGGTACCAAATGTTTACAATATTTGAGTTGTATATGTCTAATTTAGAATCAATATAGATAATAATATAAATCATATCGACATTTGAATGAAATGTTAAATGTATTGTTGAATCATTCGCCGAGTTCTTAAAACACTACTATCACTTTTGAAACACAGGCATTGGTTATACACAACTCAACTAGGTACACATGGGTCATAAACTGTTTTAACCGTTGATTGACGTTGTAAATGTATTATTTTGATTGGTTTTTGTCATTTTATCATCATAAACTCGTAAATTCATCGAGTTCGCATCTATTCATCAATATATACGACCATGCGACCCATGCGAACCATGCTACCCTCATTTGGAATTAATTAGTTTGACGTTGTAAATGTATTGTTTTGATTGGTTTTCGTCATTTTATCATCATAAACCCGTAAATTTATCGATTTTGCATCTATTCGTCAATATATCCGACCATACGACCCATGCGACCCTCATTTGGAATTAATTAGTTTAATGTTGTAAATGTATTGTTTTGATTGGTTATTGTCATTTTATCATCCTAAACCCGTAAATTCGTCGAGTTCGCATCTATTCATCAATATATGCGACCATGCGACCCATGCGCACCATTTGTCCCTTGCGAATCTTTTACCCGTTCGACCCTTGACCCTTGACCCTGCGACCCTGTTACCCGTTCGACCCTTTTACCCCTGCGATCCATGTGACCATGTGGTCATGTCTTTTCGAATTCTATCTCACTTCGATTCGATGTCATGTCTTTTCGAATTCCAGCCGTTTCTTTTTTTCCAATCCATTTTTCATTGTACCAGTCACGCGTTCAAATCTGGCCCTAGATTCATTGGTAAGTGACCTCAAACTGATTCATCATATATAATTTGGTTATTTATTCTTTCATTTATACTGATGTAACTTGGTGATGTCGCAGACACATCTGATAGAGTTTGCGAGGGAGAACGATCTTTACCGTAGACGATGTCATGTAATGATGTACCTCGATTGTGTAATCGATCCCGGAACGTTCCATTTTTGGGTAGCAGATTTAAGGCCCTTGAGTCGTGGTGGCACTTGCATCAAAGGGGGGTGGAGACAGTTTTGTCAAGAAAATGGATTGAACTTGGGTTGTTCCCTCATAGTACAAAAGTTCTCCATTTGAGGAGATCATGTGCTTCGATTTATCAGCAACATATTTTGATTTGAGCTGTATTTTGATTTCTTTGAATCTCCTCTTAACTCAAACTTCATTTGATCTTGTGGATTTACTATTATTCAATTATTAGTGTTATTTTTAGTATCGTTGTGTTTGTGGATTTACGATTATTGTAACAAGGGTCGCACGGTCCAAGGGTCGCGAGGGACACGGGTCGCACGGGTCCAAGGGTCGCGAGGGACAAGGGTCAAGGGTCGCGAATGTCTGCTTCGATATTTGAGTCAATTATTTGTAAATAACTTGATAAATTATTATTTTCAAAATTTTATTCATATTATTTGTAAATAATTTGTAAATAATAAATTATTTTAACTATATTGTTAGTATCGCTGTTTTGTGGATTTAGTATTATTGTAACAAGAGTCGTAGAGGGACAAGGGTCGCAAGGGTCCAATGGTCGTAGAGGAACAAGGGTCGTAGGGGTCCAAAGGTCGCAGAGGTCTCTCTGTGACCCTTTTACCTCTTCGAAAGTGTCGAAATGGACAAATGGATCGCAATGGCCGGAAGGGTCGCAATTGTCGAAATGGACAAATGGGTCGCAAGGGTCGCAATGGCCGGAAGGGTCGCAATGGCCACATGGGTCGCAAGGGTCGTATGAGGCTCTGTGACCCTTGTACCTCTGCAACCGTTTGACCCCTGCAACAATGTACCAAATATTAAAAAAATGTACCAAATATTTAAAAAAAAACAATGTACCAAATGTTTAAATATACCAGTCCAAAAAAAGACAATGTACAAATATCAAGTTAGTCTTCTTCGGGTTCATAGATACGTTCTCCATTACTATATATATCAGCCACCATCTTTTCACGCATGGAAGTAACATTGTCGTCGCAAATTAAGTGAAACACATTCCTCCTTATTAACGAGATTTCTACGAATTTGTAGGAGAAAACATCACAGTCATTCCCGCTTTGGTTCTGTGACAGACCTTCATAATACACATACCTCCATTCATCTTTTCCAGAAGCCAAAGAAGGAAACCCTCCGAGAATGAGCATCTTGGGGACAACTTTTCTTATCTTCTCAATCACCAGATCGATATGTGTTTCCTTAAGGCTCATCTTGCAGTCGTATATCGTGATGCATCGGGTTTTGAAATCCGCTTTGATGGCTACCCAATGACATCCTACCCATCGATTTTTGTCCGATGGAATGTTTAGAACCGAGACAAAACCTTCATAATCACTAATTGGTGTCTTCGTACTTCTGAATGGATACTTGGCATTCAAAAAGTCGTTAAGAATTTCCAGCAAAGTTTCCATATCGTCGTACATCCACAGCGAGAGCGTATGCATGAAAGCAACAGGACAAACGTAATAATTCTGATTCGCGCTGGGATGTAATGCCGAGCGAGAAGACAGCTCCATCAACGCCTCATCCAATTGTTGCAAAAAATAATTAACACACAGGAATACATATGACACAAAACTCTGTGAGACTAAGGGTTTAAAAAAACTTACATCATCTTCATGCCATACGTTGGCCTTTAATATAATCTCCCAAAATATTGGCTCCTGGGGAATATCTAGCTCAGATTTCCACCACCGCTCATGTCGAGGTGTCTTCAGGAACAGATATAGCTTAGTCAACTTGTCACCGCTAGCACCAAGGAACGTAGGAAATTGGGTTACCAAGCCCTCTATTAATCCCTTGGGAATCCACACAAACTCCTCTTCATCTTCAGGTTCTTGAACCACTGTTCTTGCTCTTTTCGCCGGTGGAGGTTCACCATATAGAGCAGACTCCTTCGATAAAGGTCTAGCACCTGCATAAAATTTACCTCATTAAACATATGGTGACCAATGCGACCTATGCGACCCATGCTCCCCATGCGACCCATGCGACTCTAACGACCTAGTGACACATGCGACATATGAAACCCATGGGACCCATGTGACTCTAACGACCCTGCGGCTTATGCGACCCTACGACTCTAATGACCCTACGGCTTATGCGACCCTATGACTTATATGTCTCGATGGAAATTGACATTCAAATGACCTTTTCACTAAATATTACTTACTTGGTGGAACTCCATCAGGAGCAAGGTTTCTTGACACTGGATTTGGACGTCGAAGGAATTCAAAAGCAAAATCACCAACAGTGTCGGAAGATTGGGTTTCGATGATCGCAACTTTCTCGGCAGCCTTTGATTTTGGATTAGGCACATGAATCCCGACATCAGGAGCAATGTTTGCCAAATCCTCTTCTGAGCCATCTCCGCTTGGCTCTTTTCTTGACACAGGATTTGGACAGCGAAGGAATTCAAAAGCAAAATCACCAACAGTGTCGGAAGATTGGTTTTCGGTGATCGCAACTTTCTCGGCAGTCTTTGATTTTGGATTAGGCATATGAATCCCAGCATCCCTTAGAAGGTCTCTTACGACGTTGATGATTCTCTTCTCCGACTTCCTTATTTCCCCTATTAATTTCTGCTCCAGTGTCAGAGGGACTGCAACATCAACATCAGCATCACTCAGGCTCTCCTTCCTCTTAGTCCCTTTTTTCTTCTCCTTTTTTTGATCTCCAAGAGCTGCTTTTCGTGTCAACAGTTCTTGTTTACGGATATCCTCCCAACAAATACCCTTCGGATTTCTACGAAGATGTTCATCCATATCTGAACATCTGGATCGTCACATCCCTCGTAATCCTCTAGATCAGAAATTAAAGCTTCCTCTTCGTGTTCAGCACGAAGAATACTTAGAATATCATGAAAAACAAAAAATAACCATTATTACCCTCTGTGACCCTTGTTTCCCTTGTGAACCTTGTGTAATTGTTACCTTAGAATCTCCAATCTACCTTATCACATCTACATACTTCGGGTTAAAATTGGATTTAACCATCTTCGTACACATTCTTGGGCATGATCGATGCGCATCCACAACCTCAACATACCATCCCTTTCCGCCCAAACTAAGGATGGTTTCAAATGGAAGAAACTGAAACATTAAAACAAAATGATAAAAATGCAAAAAGTACGAAAACATTCAAGTTATTCGAATAATATATACAACTTACCATTAGTGGGATCATGAAACTGTCACAATATCATTTTGGTTTTGGTGATTCCCCGCTAATGTGCTTGCGGCAAGTATCCACAATCATCTCGAATGTGTAACGACCCCATGGAAAGCCTTCACAAAATTCCAAGTCATCAACCATGTCAATGAGATCATGGCTGATATAGTTTTCTGCTGAAGGGTTGTGAGCCATAACTTGCGCCAACAACATCAAAGTTGCGAACCTCTTCTTGTCGTCGGAATTCTTCGCCTTCACAAGCTTTTCACTGACTTGTTCGGGGGTCACCTTTCCACGGCCGAAATTCTTCTGCCTGAATGTGACACCCATTATGGACTCCCATCCTATGGATATGGTCCGCATTTCAATCCGGAAATTAGTGTGTACTCCACTATAGAGTACCGGATGAGAATGTCGTTTATGACGAACCACAACTCCGTATTATCCCATATAATCACGAAGTGATTTAGTAGGACAGACATTTGAACCTTTGTCAATGTGGAGCCACATTGTAAGTGGAATAAATGCCTAAATTGTGACTCCTTCTTGAAGTAATGCAATTCATGTTCATGTAAGATTCCTCTCGGCGTCCTTATTGTCTTGTGAGGATAACACTTGGTGGTGATCTTTGGCATTCTGTCCATGTGCTTGAATTCATACACAAATTTCGGCTTTGGCGCCACCTGCAAAATGACCAATTACGAATACATTATACTTCTACCGACGACCCATGCGACTCAATCGACCCGTGCGACTCAAACGACTTGTGCGGCCCATGCGACTCAGCCGACTCGTGCGACCCATGCGACTCAAACGACCCTCAGACACTCTGCGACACTCAACCGACTCACTGAGACTCAACCGACCCACCCCCCTCAAACGACCATTGCGACCCATCCCACTCACTGAGACAACCGACTCACTGANNCACTGACACCCATTTCAAATCAATAAACTGAGTCGAAGATGGTCATGAAACTACTGCGACCCTTGCTACTCAATCGACTCACTGAGTCGAAGATGTTCATGCAACTCCTGCGACCCTTGCGACCTAAGCGACTCACTGCCACTCACCCATTTCAAATCAATAAACCATTTTGTGACTCGAAAGCTTGTAAAACCCTAGAAATCGATCTACTTACACTTATTGACGCCATTGAAGATTGACTCGTGCTCTCTTCGTCACTAATGCTGCTGATTCTAGCCATTTTCCTTCTCGCCAACTTCAAATCGATCTCTCTCAAGTTCGACATCACTTATTTCTTTCTTGCTATAAACTTTTAAATAGGTTTCACGGCGAAAAATTGTTCGACTTTCTCGTTTTTGACAGTTTTTTACGTCGAAAAACTGCCGAACGTGGTTTTTTTCACGTTCGAACATTAATGGCAAGTTTGTCTTTTCTTAAGTTTTTTTCGGATTTAATAATTATTTTAGGAAAGGATATTTTTAAAGTGGTTTAACCCTATAAAGATATTTCTGATATTCCGCCGGGAGAATAAGATCATGTAATTTTAACAATTATTTTTATAGAAATAATTAATAACCGGACCACGGTCATAAATTTTTTGGACTTTTGTGATGCTTTTTTTCCTTTAAAACTTTAAGGATTTTCTTCCATTAATGTTTATTTCCGATATTATTTAATTTATCTATTTAAAGAAGAACACACACTGTTCATTCCGTATATTTTATGGGTATATTTCCTACCGCAACAGACAGAAATACAAGAATGTGAGGTTAAAC
The DNA here is from genome assembly GCA_036759665.1 of Gynandropsis gynandra. Lineage (NCBI taxonomy): Eukaryota > Viridiplantae > Streptophyta > Magnoliopsida > Brassicales > Cleomaceae > Gynandropsis > Gynandropsis gynandra. The sequence continues at coordinate 38,751,864 of CM071869.1, forward strand.
TAATTTTTTTAGTGAAAAGTTAACTGTAAAAAGAGATTATGTGAGGAAAAGACTCGTCCCAATATTTTTAATAAAAATTTATTTTAGAAAATTGATAATTTTTATTTATACGTGATTTTTTTATTAATAACTATCATATATTTTGCATATATTTGTAGTATCATTTCGAAAAAATTCACACATAAAAAGAAAGCAATATAAAAAGTGTTATAATATTTTACCTTTTAAATGATTGGTCAATGTTTCAAATAAAAAGAAACATCAACATACGTCATATTTAAAATTTTAGAACAAAAATATTCCTACAAATCCTTTAGAATTAAAGTATTAAAAATAAATATCAATTTATATTAAATCTTAAAATAAAAATATATTTGGATTTAATATCATTTAATCTATGAGTTATCATTTAACATTTATTTGATTTGATTATTAATTATCTATTTTTATTATATATATGACATTTAAACATCATATTTTAATGCAATTAATCACATGTATACTTATTATAGTAAACTATAAAAAAATACATGTATTCAATAACAAATTATAAGATTTTATATAAATTAAATTAAATCGATTTATATATTGAACATGAATTCGTTAATTTTATATTAATTTTTTTGTTAAACTATTGTAATTTTTTGTATTTATATGAATAAATCAATAATATATATCATATTAACATAAAACTAACATTTAAATCAAATTATATTACAAGCATTATAAATCGTGAATTATTTAAAAACTTGACCAATGCAATAAGATGTAGCAACAACTTATAGTATAGAAATAGATAACATTTGAGTAGTACAATATAACTTTTGAGAAGTACAATAATGTATATTCTTATATTCTGAGAAAAAAATAAATGTTTTTTAATGAACCTTATCTCTATAATTAATCATATATTTATATTATAATATATAACTACGAAGGATATAAGTATATTATTGTACTAAGGGCATATCTGTAATTTCTCTTTTGTAATTAGGGTTATATCCTTTAAACACTTGTACATATAGCCGTTTTGGCTAATCTGAAATGGGATTGCAAATTCAAAATATTCATATGGTATCAGAGCAAAAACCGTCTCACGACGAACCCTAATTGCTCACGGTCTCTTTCTCGACCGGCCGCCCTCCCTCCGCCGCCGCACCATCACCGGTCCGGCCGCCCTACCTTGGCCCAGCTGCTCCTCCGCTGCCCCACCAGCACGAACCTCTCTTGCCCTAGCGATCCAGATCGCTCGCACCGCATCGGCCCATCCGTCCGCATCGCCCGCTCGTGCAGCGTCGCCTCGCTCGTTCGTGTCGCCCTCCTGCGCCGTGTCCTGCACTCATGTCGCACATTCCGGAGCCCTCCAATCGCAACGAGTCTGTGAGCATGTTCGATCCCCAACAGCCACAGAAACTCCTCTTCGCCTGCAACATGTCAAGCATTACCAAACTCACTCCGACGAACTACCTCACTTGGAGTGTTCAAGTCCGTTCTCTCCTCGAAGGCTACAATCTCGAGTGCTTCATCACCGAAGACTCCATTGTACCATCAGCAACAATTCAAATTGGTGGAATACAGCAACCCAATCCTGCATTCAGCCCGTGAAACACCAAGATCGACTACTCTTTAGCTCCATGCTCGGCGCACTCTCCCTCCCGCTCCAACCTGTTGTTGCTCGAGCCTCTTCCGTTCGCGATGCTTGGC
>CM071869.1:38762803-38780683 GCA_036759665.1 Gynandropsis gynandra
CAACAATGCCTTCCTTCAAGGCAAACTCACCGAAGATGTATTCATGGAACAACCCCCTGGATTTATTGACAAGGATCATCCTCATCACGTTTGCAAACTCCGGAAAGCCATCTATGGTCTCAAGCAAGCACCTCGTGCATGGTACTCTGAACTCCGTCATTTTTTGCTTGCCAGTGGTTTCAAGAACTCTCTAGCGGGCGCCTCACTCTTTGTCCTCAACACACCAACCATGAAGCTGTATGTTCTCATTTATGTGGATGATATGATCATCATGGGCTCTTCTTCCACTCACATTCAGAACTTCATTCACTTGTTGGCGTCTCGGTTCTCCATCAAAGACCTTGGTACTCTCACATTCTTTCTAGGAATTGAAGCAACGAGGACATCAAAGGGTCTCCACTTGTCGCAACGGAAGTATATAACAGATCTTCTCATTCAGACGAACATGAACGAAGCAAATCCTGTCTCTACACCGCTGCCTTCAACCTCACGACTCACCATTTCCTCGGGCTCACCTCTTTCCGATCCAACTGAATTTCGATAAGTGATTGGCAGCCTCCAATACCTTGCTCTCACACGTCCAGACGTGAGCTATACTGTCAACAAACTGTCTCAATTCATGCATCAACCCACGGATGAGCATTGGCTATGTGCCAAACGTGTGCTTCGTTACCTTGCTGGATCTCGTGCACAAGGTATATTTCTTGCAGCTCAAAATACCTTGTCTTTTCATGCTTACAGTGATGCGGATTGGGTTGGCGACTCCTCTGACTTCAAATCCACGGGCACATACATTGTTTATCTTGGCAAGCATCCAATATCATGGTCCTCCAAGAAACAGAATGGCCACTCACGATCCTCCACCGAAGCGGAATATCGGTCAGTTGCCAACACCTCGGCTGAAATTTGTTGGCTCGGCAATCTTCTCATGGAACTTGGTATTACTCTCACGTCGGCACCAACTATCTTTTGTGATAATATTGGAGCTACTTATCTCAGCGCCAATCCGGTGTTCCACTCTCGTATGAAGCATCTTGCACTTGATTACTTCTTTGTTCGTGGACAAGTTGAAGCGGGTACACTTAGAGTCTCTCATGTGCACTCCCCACCTCGCCGTCCTCCTCACCAAACCTCTTCCGCGGTTACAATTTCACAACTTGTGTTCCAAGATTGGCATCACCTCGGGGGATTCATCTTGCGGGGGCGTATGAAGGATATAAGTATATTATTGTACTAAGGGCATATCTGTAATTTCTCTCTTGTAATTAGGATTATATCCTTTAAACACTTGTACATATAGCCGTTTTGGCTAATCTGAAATGGGATTGCAAATTCAAAATTTTCATAATAACAATAAATTATCTTAATAATATATCTATCTACTAATTTTATTTTACATAAAAATACTAATAAAAACTAAAAAAATTAAAAATTCGTAAATCATACAAATTTTAGAATTAATTATATATATAATAATTCTAATAAAATCACCTCAACAATTATTTTTTTATTCAATAATATGTTTTTTTCAATTTCAATTCAATCTAATTAGAAACAAAAAATATTTATCTACACTTTAATCTAATTAAAATTTTAATTATATAATTTCTCCCACGTTTTGACAAAAAAAATTCTCATGACTAAAGGAAAAAAAAAGTCTTTCCATCTTCGTATCATCTTTTCTTTTACCCTGAACCAACTAAAAAAAACATCCTCATCTTCAACAAAGTTCTGAATCCATTCGATTGAATTCGCGATATCCCTCACATATGTGTCACTGCCTCCTCTCTCTCCCTCCCGCTCTCCCTTATCATGGTCCTCGGTCCTCCTTTTGAGTTATGGCACTTCACATTACACACTGAAAATTACAATAGCTTTTTTCCATTGAAAAATAGCAAAACAATGAAAATTAGACCTAATTATAACTACAGTTATATTTTTTTATTGCACGCTTGCATACACATTTATTGCCATTTGTTTTTTACAGTCCATATTCCTCACATTTGCTATTTAAATCAAGTTAAAACAGCTCTTTTCCTTTAAACAAGTATTAAATCAACAGCATCAATCAACAACATCACTCTGAGAATCAACCCTCGAGCAACTGCATTTTTACCATATTTTTTACTATGGTTTCCTCACTCACATTGAAAAACTCAAACACAGCGATGCATACTACTTTCGATCAGCTTGTAGTTGGAAGATCATTGCAAAAGGTTGTTGGTAGGGTATTTCGTGTGTGGGAGGCTTGCAATATGAAAAAAAGGGGATAAGTTATGTTAAACAAATCCATATTGATCGATGAAAAGGTAATACTTATTTATTTTCAACTCTTACCAATTTCCCTTTTAATTAAATCAATTTTAGTCCAATTTACTGCACAAGAGTGTTGGTATTACTTTGTTTCGTTGAATGAAAGACAAGCTTATAGAAGGAAGCATTATCATGTTTGAAGGATTCGATGTTGTATGCCGCATCAATAATTTTAAATTGTCTGATTCCAAAGTGTCGATTCGCTTGACAAATAACTCTATACTGACGGGTTTTAGGGTCGATTAAATATGTTTTATTGATGTGAATTTATTTCAACTAATTTGACTTGTTTGTTATTTCAATTTCTAAAACAGAGAGAAGGTGATGAAAACAAAGTGCTTAAATGTTTGATTCAGCTTGTGGAAAAAGTTTTGCCTTTCATATCAGACTATCTTCTTATAATTTTACGCTAATGCATAGAATATTTACTATGACACGGATGAGCTTCGAAAACCCTTATGGCGATAAAGAGACAGAGGCAGTGGATGATTGTGATGAAGACTAATCCGCATCAGGCAAAAAAGGAGATATAGGAAAAAGGGTTTGCCTTAACTAGAGTGTTGTTTAATGTTTCCTAAAATCTATTTTGGGTTGTTTTAAAGTTTGAAGATATTTTCATGATATTTCAGTTTGATTATGTGTTATTACTCTCGAATTTTTCTATTAGCAGCAATGGGTTTTTCAATAAATTGAGTTTTTTTAAATCTAACAACAATTTTAAAAGTCATCTTTTGGAATATATGTTTACGTTCATAATGTCCATTCATTCTGAGTTGTTAACCATTGCAACACTTGTTAAGCAAGCCTCCACAAACTCGGTTCTGTACATGGATGTCACATTTAATTCTGAAGGACTGTAGATGGAAAAATGATACATAAAATTAGATAATGCAAAATATACCTTACTTAGAACAATAGTTCTGTAAATAGCATTCAAATCATATCATTATGGATTAAGGTATCAGTGTATTAGAGAATATCACATCTCATATAAATTGGAAAGTTTTCTAAACATAGAAACAGAAAGTATTGTCTTTCCAATAGAGTATAAAGCTAGCAATCATATTCTCTTAAAAAAATGAAAAATACTTTATGTTAAATCTAAGAAATATATATGCTAATCAATTAAACTATTGAAACCAATATATAGATTTCAAAGGGAGGTTGTCCAAATAATCTTAGGTACTCAATAGTCTCTATAGAAAGAAATTTTCGACGAAAAATCGACGATTGTGAAAGAAACACCGACGACATCAAAGGGAGAAAAAATGCAGAAGCTAAGTGGAGCAACGTGTCGCATACCTACCCACCGCCTGACTTCGCCTCTTCCGAACACTCCTTTGTCGCGATCATAGACTTGTCGCTAACAAAACCTAATTGGTGACACTATAGGGTTTTCCAACCTCCCATCGGTCGCTCATGCCGCGATATTTCCTAGTTGAAGAGGTGTGGTTGTGGATTTCTTTAAAATGTTAGAGTTTGGTGAAAACAAACCTGAACTTTTTAAAATTATCAAGAAATCAATACTAATTTAATAATCTAAAAATCAAATTATTCAATTATTGTTTTTAATATAGTTTAAAAGTATTTTTTTCCATGTGCTATACATAATAAATTAGCCACTTTGATTTTTATACATAAACTATTCAAAAAGTAATTATGTATGAGAAACACGATTTGCTTTTAAATTTTTTTTCTTTTTACCAATGTCGGAACAAGTGACTAGTGGAGTTCTTTAAAAATAAACTTAGGATGTGTAAGCCACCTTGTGAATGTGATTTATCGAGTCGTGTGTTCCAGGAGGACAATCTAAGAATCATGCAAATGGTACATTATATTCTGACTAGACATGTCTATATTGGAGGTGGTATAATTGTGGTAAATGTTTCATTTTAATTAATTGTTTTCTTCATGTGTGTAGTGGTTAATCGGTCTTGGTGTTCACCGATATACACTCAAACGACGTATGTAGAGCACCATGACATATCAACTACCTTGAATAGAAAAGGTTAGCAAGAACCATTGAAATGTGATCAGTAATTAAAAAGTATTATTTTCTTAAAATATTCAATATGATTTATCATTAGTAAAAGACATTGAGCTTTGAAAAATCGAGAACATAATTGTTTGATCTTAATGCGATGACACACTTTATCCATCCTCTAGAAAAAAAATTCAAAGAATACATCATTGAATTGTTCATGCATATTCATAAATGCCTTCTCAACTAACTTCAAAGCCGCAAGAACCATGTGAAAATTGTTGATGTTAAAGAAGAGAGCAATTCGGCGTACTAGAGGTGCATTATTGATCTCACATAAATTTTTTAATGTCGACAACGCTTTTAACTAGCATGTCTTCCTTTTTGTAACACCAAATACGGCATTAAAACCACTTTTCATCATCCCTAATTTTTTTATCATCTCGTTTTCGTACACGATTCTCTCATAATTTTGAGATATTTGCGATGTTTACGTAAGATTTTGTATCCATTTTACTTGTTTCTGTGTTTTCATGTTCTTATAGGTTTCAATGAGTATTTGGTTTGTTTAAGAGCTAAAGAACATACACGGGACAAAATACGACCATAGAAGATCACAACGTAGAAAACAGGACAAGAAACGAGCAGGGAATGCGACACAACCGTACCCCTTGAGGAGACAAGGCCCCAGCGCAGGGTGGTTTCCTTAGCCCGCTCGGTCTGAACATCCAGCAATTGTTGCCCGCCTTAGACTCACCTTCAGCACGCACGGATCAAGAACCGATGAGGAGCCCGTGTGAGGTGATGGTCCAGCAAAAGTTTCTCGACTCGTGCTCATCCTTAGCACGTGCAAGTCATGGAAGATTTAGGGAGCTTAAGCGGACTGGCTACCGAGCCCGTGTGGATCGTGTCCGCAATAACCTTCCTTGAAGTTCTCCAGCAGAGAGAAAGCTTAAAAAGGGACCCCCAATTGAGTTTGGAGAAAGAAAAAGGCGAAGGGAAACCCTAAGAGGGTAGATCAAAGCCTATCTATCATTGGAGAGAGTCCTCTTGATGGGAGACAACAAGGAGACGGAAGATGGAATCGGGACGACGCCTTGTTTGATTTCTATGCTCCTTAGACATTCTATTTCACTTATGTTTTTTGATTCTGAACTCATGACTAAGTAGTTGTCTTGTTCTAGGAAAAGGGATTAGCTCATGGTTATCCCGGAACCTCTCTTGATTTATTTATGAATGCATTTCTCGTTTTGCTAATCTATTCTTTGTCTAAACATTTAATGTCTTGAATTTTTGAAGGCCACGTCGGCATGTGTTAGGGATTAGGAAAAGGACCAAAAGGAGAATCCTAGTCCTAGAAGATCGGATTTAGAACAACGGAGACTACGTTATAAAAGTAGGGTAGTAACAGTTTAGGGTTAATCGGATGAATCATAGATCGTATGAGGTTTAGTTGGGGTGTCAGCCACGAAAGTAGGGGATAACTCAATTGAATCACGTTCCTATGCCTTGAGACAGGATAGGAATTATATTACGATCGTCCATCTTAGATATCTTGATAAGGAACGCATGATTTGATAGATCGAGTCGGTTTCAGAAGCTATACGCTGAAACCGTATTCTAGAACGTTTGTCTCATTTGTCAAGAACTCCTAGGTTTAATGCATTTTTATTATTTCCATCTCACAACCATTATTCCATCGTAGCAAGTTTGATTCTAGTTTGATATTAGTATGTGTTGCGTAGTTCCTGTGGGACCGACACCTAGAGTACTACACACATGTCGTGCACATGCGGAGTAGGTTTAGGTTGTATTAAACTTGAATGCGCATCCTTTGTCCCCAAACAGGTTTAGGGACAGATTAAGGACGGATACTACCTATCCTAAATGATGATTTTCTAGTAACATTTGCAACTATAACGATATAAAAACCGTTGATGTTATCAAATATACCACACATAAAAAATCGTGCATTGCAAGAGGGTATGCAATGAGTAATGCCAATACAATTGCATCGTTTATTTATGACATTATTCTTATATTGTGAAGTTAGTAGACCTGGAGATCTATGGAAAAAAAATGTTGGAACTGACTCTCTTATGACATACTCTATAAAAAAAATAAAAGAATTTAGTTTTGATGGGTTATGATTGTTTGATGAGGAACTTGAACAGTATGCGTTAATAGAGATCAAAATGTTATTGGTCAAGGATGATAAATCACTCACAGGTTTCCAGACATTTCAAAACCAGACGAAAGCATTTGTAGAGAATTGCTAACAGTATTCTACATCACAAAAAATGCATTTTAACCAAGAATTAGAAAGAACAACGCATTTTAAATTATTTCATACTATAAATGATGAACAACTTAAAATCTATTATGTTGTTATGGGTTTAGTCGAGAAAAAATAAGGGAAATTTATTTTCGTATATGGACTAGATGGGATGGGGAAATATATCTGTATAGAATGCTAATTTTAAGGCTGAGGGCAAAAGGTAGAATAGTCATTACAGTGGCATCTTCTGGTATAGCATCACTGCTACTTCATATGTCATATAGGCCCGAGTCGGACATCCACGCACATTCTCGCTTCAAAATCTATATTCACATTACTAACCAATCGATATATGATATTAAACAAAGAAGTATGATAGCAGATTTATTGGTAAAAGCAAATCTAATTATTTAGGATGAATTTTCAATGGCACAATGACATATTATCGAAGTTGTTTAAAGGATTTTGCAAGATATTATGTCTCTTGTCAATTAAGAAGAGTTTGGGAAGCCATTTAGAGGTAAAATTATATTTTTTGGGGTGATTTCAGACATTATCTTCATGTCATACGAGGTGGTTGCATTGAGACAATTCAGGCAATAAATAGTCTATTTCATCTTTGGCAAACATGTTGCATCTATACTTTGACACAAAACATACGACTGAATGAAAACGAGGCTGGCGATGAAAATGCAACTACAATGAGCCCATAATCTAAAAATCACAATGGGGAGCAAAATATTGTAATCGATAAGAAATTGATGCTTGAAATCTCTAACAATATGTTACACAAGCTTGTAAATGCAACATTCCCATGTTTCACTGGATTTTATATGGATCGTGACTATCTTAGAGATAAAGCAATTCTGACGCCAACTAATGCACATGTTGATGAAGTCAATGATTTGTTATTATCATAGCTTCATGAGGACATGATGGAGTATTTCAATTCAGACATGATTGGAATCGATAACTACCCTAATAATGATTGGCAGTCCTTCTACCAAGTGGAATATCAAAATTCTTTGGAGTTTTTATGATATTTCAGAACACAAAATTTACTTAAAGATCAGTGACCCAATAATGTTGTTACGTTACATAAACCAAAAGGAAGGACTATGTAATGGTATACGTTTGGTTGTAACTCATTTGGCAACATGTATCTTATAAGCATAAATTCTCACAGGAACCCATATTGGTAACAAAGTCCTTATACCTAAGGTTATTTTGTCACCTACTAATTCAGGTATTCTATTTACATTGAGAAGAAGATAATTACCAGTCAGATTAAGCTATGCAATGACAATCAATAAAATCCAATGACAAAGTCTTATGCAAATCGATTATATCTTCTAAAACCACTTTCCAACCATGACCAGCTTTATGTTGCATTTTCGAGAGTTACTTCAACAAATGGACTAAAGATATTAGATTTTACTGATAACTCAACTGACATTTCATAAGTGACCAATGTTGTCTATCAAGAAATTTTAAACAGTCTCCTATAATCACAAGTTATGTAGGCAAAATATATTTCTTTGAATTCACATTGGTTATTTTCAATCATACATTGTTTTTCGTCACAAATCACATTGATCAAGACCGTTTCTATGCAGGCTAACATCTTATAAAAAATTTTCATTGGTCTAATACAATTATTACTTGCGGTTGGTTCTAATCCCCTTTAATTAATATACATCTATACATATAATTATGTTGCTTAATCATTAACTTAGTTCTAACATTTTATTGCCTTATAATCATATATATATATAAGAGGGGTTTTTTCCTCCCCTCTCATGCCCCAAGAATACTAAAACGTTTCCTCTTCCCGTAAGCTTCTCAGTTTCCATGGCAGAAGCATGCATTTTGGCTATTTTTCAGAGCGGCCGAGAGCGTTCGAATCAATGGTGCAAAGAGGAAGGCGCAATATGGCTGGAATCGAGAGGGTTCCAAGTTCCTCAAGGTATCTTTTCATCTCTTTATCCTCAATTTCTCTTTCTCTCTATAATGGATTCTACTCGAATCAAAATCCCTTTCGACTCAGCTTCACATCCCTTTTACTTCACCATTGACTAGGCATAATGGTCGGTATTCGAGCTCCGACAAAACCGACAGGAGGCAGAGGAAGCGGAAGAAGGTGAACCTGAGCGAAGACGAAGCCGACGATAGTCCAGAGATGAACGAATGGGAGATACGCGAAGGGGATTGAAAGGGAGAGGAAAAAAACTCTCTCATAGCAAATACCATTCTTCCTCTTCTTCCTGAATAAATTAATTGCTTTTAATTTCATAGTTCCAGTACAAGCGACTGAGAAATCGGCGATGATTTCTCGGTTCCTTGAAAGCAAAGCGTCTGCTTCTTCTTCCTCCTTGATTCTGATAAATCGGCGGCCTCACCAAGCTCGGGGGCAAGCGAAGAAAAAAGGAACTGGTTCCAGTTCCTTGAAGAAAAGCGACTGAGAAATCGGTGATGATATCTCAGTTCCTTGTGAGTTATTAGTTGAGTTTTTCGGGTCGGTTCGGATTACCCGAATTGCCCACAGTGTCAGGCCAACGGAATGGACAAACTCTGATACCTAACGATAAAAACCTATCTCATAATAGAATATAACCAATCCCATAATATCCATGAATCTCATCTCGAAAAGCTGGACAATGAGACGAGGGTAGTCATGACCTTATAAAGCATTAATGTGAGATCCTATCAATACCCTCATGGATAATTTTGAGAAATATGTTGCCTTTGGTGCATGAATGCTCATATAAACCTGTTGGTGGCTCTTTGCCAAATACTGAACAAAAGAATCTTGCCTTTGGTGTAGTTGCAAGCAAGGTTCATCCAATGACAGGTAATTAATTAACAACTCTTATTAATCAACAAATCAAATCTATTTTTATTATTCTGGTCTTACAAGTTAACAATTTATGTGTATTTATGCTCATAAATAGGTTATTCCATCGTGAGATCTTTATCTGAGGCTCCAAAATATGCTTCTGTCATAGCAAGTATACTCAAACAGGACACTTCCATTATTAAACACATGAAAGACAGAACTAACGGTAATATCTCTATGCAAGGTGAATGCTTTTAGACATTTTTGAATCAATCCATATTTTCTTACCTAATCTCACCTTCGAAAACATGTATGCAGCTTGGAATTCTCTATGACCACAAGAACAGAAGCGGAAAAGATCCTTCTTTCTTTTCGGGTTAGCCCTCATATTGGAACTCGATCTCGATGGTATCAGAATGTTCTTCCATACTTTCTTCTGCCTCCCTAATTGGTTAGCTATTCGGCTAACGTCTCAAGTTGCGTTCATACAATTTGTAAGCATTTATATTCACAAAGATCACATCAAAAGGCACTAAAGGCCGTTGTTTGTCTTTGGTGAATGTTAATGTAAAAGCAGGATGTGGCACGGGTTTCTATGGTCGACATTGTTTGTCTTTGCTAGTTCTTCATCGGTTCAACAAGAAATTGTAGAACCTAGAAGAAGTAAACGTGGAAGAATTGCCAAAAATTTTGGGTATGATTTTGTGACCTTTGTTCTCGAAGGAGAACCTCAGACTTATAAGGCTGCGATGGAATCGTCAGAAGCACCTTATTGGAAAGAGGCTATCCAAAGTGAAGTGGATTCCATTGTGCAAAATAACACGTGGAAGTTGGTTGATCTACCTCCGGGTCATAAAACTATCGGGCATAAATGGATATTCAAAAGAAAGATGAGACCAGATGGCACTATAGAGAAGTACAAATCTCGATTAGTAGCCAAAGGTTATCATCAAAAAGAAGGAATGGATTTCTTCGACACCTATTCACCTGTGTCTAGAATTACGTCCATACGGACGTTAATGGCAATTGCGGCGATTCACCATTTAGAGATTCACCAGATGGATGTAAAAACCACATTTTTGAATGGTGAACTGGACGAAGAAATCTATATGGATCAGCCCGAAGGGTTTGTGATCAAAGGTCAAGAAAAGAAAGTTTGTAAATTGATTAAATCTCTCTACGGACTTAAACAAGCTCCTAAGCAATGGCATAAAAAATTTGATAATATGTTCTTATCAAATGGATTTAAGATAAATGAATGTGATAAATGTGCCAATGTGAAAGAGTACAAAGACGTATATATCATTGTATGTCTCTATGTCGATGATATGTTAATCATGGGTACAAACAAAGACGCGATCAATCAAACCAAGAAGATGTTGCATTCTTGTTTTGATATGAAAGACATGGACCTGCTGATGTAATACTAGGAATCCGAATTCATAGAAGTTCGGAAGGTTACATCTTAACGCAGTCTCACTACATCGAAAAGGTCCTGAAGAAGTTTGGAAATTTCGATGATAAACCTGTCGTAACTCCATATGATCCATCTATTCACCTTAAAAGAATCAAGGTGAGAGTGTATCACAATTGGAATATACTCAGGTTATTGGGAGTTTAATGTACATCATGAATTGTACAAGACCAGATTTAGCATATTCGATAAGTCGACTTAGTAGGTATTCTCATAACCCAGGAAAAGAACATTGGGTTGCGTTAGTAAGAGTCTTGAGATACCTGAAACATACGATGAGTTATGGGTTGCATTACTCAAAATATCCTCTGGTGTTGGAAGGATATTGTGATGTGAACTGGATTTCAAACAATACGGATTGTAAGTCCACAAGTGGATATGTCTATTCACTTGGAGGAGCAGTAGTCGTATCTTGGAAATCATCAAAACAAACTATTGTGATGCGTTCGACTATGGAAGCGGAATTTGTAGCCTTGGACAAAGCCGCTGAAGAAGCCGAATGGTTCAAAAACTTCCTAGAAGGAATACCGTTATGGCAAAAGCCTGTTGCTGCTGTTTGCATACATTGTGATAGTATGGCTGCTCTCTCAAGAGCTAAGAAACAAATCTACAATGGCAAATCGAGGCATATAAGGCGACGTCATAACACTATGCGAGATTTTCTCAAAAATGGAATAATATCCATTGACTACGTAAAATCGAAAGAAAACATTGCGGATCCGTTTACTAAAGGTCTTGGTAGAGAGCAAGTTTTGTGGACAACGAGGGGAATGGGTTTAAAGCCAATGGAATGAGTCATTACTTGGTGGAAACCTAACCTAGCAGCATTTGAAATCCCATGGTCTAGGTTCAATAGGCAAACTAATTGAGGAAGACTCAAAGTGTAACACACACTTTCATGCCTATTCCTATGCTGAAATAAAGTGTGTTTCCGTTGATGATTAAGGGATGAATCTTGGATTCTTAATGATGCTAATAGCTTCAAAAGTGGAATAGTGACAGACTATTTCTGATTAGCAACACCTATATGAGATTAATGTGGGACGCATCTTTGAGAACTGATATGGCTAAGTTCTAAAAAATTCTCATGAATGAAGGATATGTTCAGGACCAGAATGAACACAACCGTAAGAATCGAAATGTTTCGGTTTGGTATGTGTGATACTTATTGTCTTGATTTACTGCGAAACCTTAGTAGTTCAAGACTGTAGGTCACTAACTCACAAAGTGAATCCGATAAGTTCTCACAATGAACGGTTCAAGTCCAAAAGACACCTTTTCAAATGCATACCTAACCAGAATTCTCAGAATGAAATCTTATTTTCTACTCAAATATGGGGTATTGCTAAGTTTGACTAGAAAATGTGGGGTATTGTAGCACATGTGCATTGCACATGTTTTTATTAAAAAAGTCCCACATTGGAATTTGAAGCATTAAATGAACACTATCTAAGTGTTCATGCAATTAATGCTTTCAAATGGTCATATGATGGATAATTGGCATGTGTGTATATGCACATATATACACATATATATACATATATAAATGTCAAAGATGGGCCTTGGGCCTTGGGGCTCTTGGTTGGAGCGGGCCGGGCCTTGGCCCAACGGGCCGGAAATTTTTTCTTTCGACTTTGGTTTTTCGGTCAAACCGTTCGCCGAACCATCCGTTCGCAGAACCATTGCGACCGTTCGCCGAACCCTTGCATCCGTTCGCCGAACCATTGCACCCATTCGAAGCACGCTCCACACGCTCCGGACACATCCATAGGGTTGCGTTCGTAGAGTCGCGTTTGTTGCTTGCACCCCAAAAAATCTATATACATGACCATATGATCATTTAGAATAAGCATAAAAAAATTCATTCTAATCCCGTAAATCTTTCTGAGAAAAACAGAGTACATCACCAAGAGATAATTCTCTTGCGATCGTTGAATCCTCAAGACGGAATTGAGAGCAAATTTCTGTCTTAGGAAACTACAACCGCAGGTCTTGATCATATCTAATTTCGGGTATTTTAAATTGTTGTTTTTCAATTCAATAGCGTTAAATATTATTTATAATCTGTGTATTTTATAACATCCGAATTGATTTGGTTCTAACGTTATTCACAAAAAATTTCCGTTTAACTATTCTCCGTGATATTTAATTGCAATTTTTTATCAATTTTTTTATTGTCACTCTTTGCATGTAAAAAATTAATGTCTAAACGAAATCCATATATCTCCCAATATCTATTGTTTGAACATTTGTAAATAAAAAAAATATTACACCATCTTATTTATGACTCTTTAGTTTTTAAAAAATATGATAATTCAAAATAATCGTCCGCTTATCGGGAGATTTTTTCTAGTATATTTTGAGAAAAACAAAATCAGAACCGTTACGAGCCATTACATATTTTTTATCTGAATTTTGGTAATAAATATCCACCGCTAAAACTCTTCAGCATATTGATATTGATTATATGTATTTGTTAAGCCCGATGTTTTATTTATCTAATGTATTCATGGAATTTTCTCGTTATATCTTTTTTAGAATTGTGTATGTATATATTAATTTATGTGTAAGTAGTGGAAGCTGCTTTAATGGAGATTCCCTACTTTCCTACCATCTTTTTTTCCCTTTTTAAATATTTTTTCTGATATTTCTTACATTTGGTTACATTTATGTTTTCTTTTTACTTTATGGGTCAATCATACCTTCATAATCTTCACAAAAAGCTTTTCTCTTTCTTTTTTTGGAACTTGCATGATGTGAAAACCAAATCATAAAAACTTTGTCTTTTCACATTAACTATAAACTTAATTCATATTCGGTTTTGTTGGATTGGTTGAAATTACGTTACTTTTTTAAATATCTCATTTTTGTCATTGATATTGATTGCAAATGTAAACATTGACAATAGGATTTATATATACATTGTTCAAAATATATTTAAATTGTTAAAATACAAAATTTTAACTAATTTTCAATATGGTTTAATTGATTTGTCGTTTGAACTTATTTTTTTAAGTAACATTATATTGTTGTGTAGCCTTAATCCTTTACTAGTATCATATCTCTCCACTATTGTGTAAGTGATATTATAATTCAAAAGACCTACAGATGTATAATTAGTTTCTTCATAAATCATTTTTGCACAAAAATAAATAAATAAATAAATAAATTTAAAGCTCTTGTTCCTCCTTCTAACATCTCGTGCGGTATATGGCTGTGATGAAAATGACAAATAGCTAAATCTCTCTTGCATTTATTGAGCTTCGATTCTTTGGCCCTCTATTCAACACATCTTCATCTCTCTCTCTCTCTCCCTCTCTCTCTCTCTCTCTCTCTGTTTTGGTATCTCTGTCTTGTTCTTCATCTGATCATAGAGTTTAGCTTGGGATTCAAGTCTTAACATCTTTTTTCTAGGGTTTTTTGCACTTTCATAACATCTCCTCTCTTAACACTTTTAATCTGAATTTTCCAAACAGTTGGAAGTCAATTCATGGATCATAGGAAATCACAAACTCTGCCTGCATCTAAACAGTTAAAAAAAAGTTCTCTCCTTTTTAGTTCTTCTTATATATTATTTCTTCCATGTTTCCTTCTCATTCTTCAGTTTTTCGTTCCTACAGAACCAATTCTTTATCCAAATTACTGAATTCCAGTGATGTTAATGTGCCAAAGGTTAGATTTCTCCACCCAAAAGATTCAAAGTTTGATACCAAAGACTTTTTTTTTTGCTCAATTTGAAGACTTATTCTTCTTTTGACTGTAAATATAGGTAAAGAATATTGGTAGAGAGATCACTGATCATGTATCCTCCAAGAACAATAAATATCATGTTTACAGATTCGAGCTCGAGCAAGATGTAAGCTCCTCCTTAATAAACTCCTCCTTCTTATGCATGTTTTGTCTGAAATCAATGCTGATTTAAACAGATAGATAAATTACAAGAGAGACTACAGCAAGAGACAGAACTACGTGTTGTTCTTCAACGAGCAATTACTGATACAAAGATTGAACTGTCTTCTTCATCATCTCTCCCTCTTCAAGTATGTTTATTCTCTCCAATTTTTCTTTCTTTTTTTTGGTTTAAATTAGTGTCAAATATAGGTCTAACTAATCCAAAAACCTAGCTAAGAGTTTAGGGTTGACCAGTACCATATATATGAGTCCAAAATTTATGTACTGACCGATATGAGACAACTTATCATAACGTAATTGGAGGCCTAAAATCGATGTATTCAAATCGGGACGAATTAGGTTCTGATACCATGTCAAATGTGGGCTTGAGTCTAACTAATCCCAATAGCTAGTTCAAGATTTTAGGGTTGTCCAGTACTATATATATGAGTCCAAAGTTCATGTCCTAACCAATATGGGACAACTTATCATAACAATTAGGTTTTATATATTCTCCTTGGTGAATGCTTCAAACCCTTTTCAGGTTGAAGATCTTCTGTGTAATATCGCAGTGTTGAATGCTTCGGTTTCAAAGCTGGAAGAAGAGATAATTTTGCTGCATTATCAGTTAACTCAAGAAAGAAATGAGAGAAGGCTGGCCGAGTATCACCTTAGGCATTCATTTTCTCCATTGGTATATGCCTTTACTCCTTCTGATATATCTTATATTATATTCACCCTACCTATATTGCATATTCATGCTGTGTATCTGTGTGTATGTAATGGTTTTTTGCATCAGAATGGAAATTCATGTTATAAGGATCACAGAACATTATGTAGAAGCTTAGTTACAAAAAGCTTGTGGAGTGATAATGCTAATGAACTATCAAAGGAAATGATCAGATGCATGAGAAACATATTTGTATCTCTTGGAGAGTCATCATCTACCAGAAGTAAATCTGATTTCTTATCGCGGGATCAACATTCTTCGTGGTGGTCGCCTTCAGAACGATCAAGAATCTCGCGGTGGGTGCAGAGTCCACTGATAGATGTTCAGAAGAATTCAGACGTTTTGGCTGCGGAAAATAGCGTATTCGATCCGTATAAAGTCCAAGGAAAGTTAAGTTGGTCTGAAATCGGGAGATATAAAACTGCAACTGAAGTTTCTTGGATGTCGGTTGAGGATAAACGCCTCGAATACGCTTCAGAAGAGCTCTTTAAATTCAGGTTTTTGAGTCTTACTTAAAATATTCAAGTTTACATCACCATGATGCAAGTTGATTCACTATTTTGATTCTCATAATTCTCATAGAATCCTTGTGGAAAGACTTGCAAGAGTGAATCCAACAAGCCTGAGCCATAACGAAAAGCTTGCGTTTTGGATCAATATTTACAACGCGCTGCTTATGCACGTAAGGCCTTCCGAATCTCCTGAATTCTTCGTTTCTCGATTATTTAAGATCTTAATGTTTATAATTCATACATTTCTTGAATTCTTCGTTTTTCAATTGTTGAAGATCTTAATGTTTATAACTGATACATTTCATTTCTTCCTTATGAAGGCATATTTGGCATATGGCGTCCCAAAATCTGACCTAAAGCTCTTCTCGTTGATGCAAAAGGTTCAATCACCGAATAAAACTGCTCGAGAGCTCTTTTAATCATATTTTGTTGTCTCATATCGATTAAAACATGAATCATAAATTTATTTTTTGACGATTTAAACATTAAGAGTCTCCAATTTCTCAAGGTGTTTCTTTAAACGGCCATCTAGTCATCCTTTTAAGTGGTTTAAATATATTTTTAAACCATCTAAATATTTCTAATTATATATCTTGACTTAATATATAAATTCACCAAAGAGTCAAATGTTGTAAAAACTTATAAATTTTTAACTTTATATGAATTTTTAATAATATTTATAAATATTGGACTATCCGAAACTTTTAAACTATTTTTTTTATTGTTGTTGTTTTTTCCACATCTCATGAAATGCTTGGATGGTAACATAATGATTTTGATTTTTTTCCAGGCTGCATATACAGTTGGAGGATACTCATACAGCGCGGCCGCAATTGAATATGCGATTCTGAAGATAAAACCGCCTCTCCATCGGCCTCAAATCGTACGAATTCATCATAACCAGCCTTAATTTCTTCCATTTTTGTCATGTTTGCACTCACAGTTCTCTCCAATCCGCCATTTTCAGGCTTTGCTTCTCTCGATCATCAAGCTTAAGATATCAGATGAACAGCAAGAAGCCGCGTTAGATGCACACGAACCACTTGTATTGTTCGCTCTCAGTAGCGGAATGTACTCATCGCCTGCTGTAATCTCTCAAACTGTTCAATCCCAAACACAGTTTCATCAAAACCCTAAAACAAATCTCTAACATCTTAATTGTTGCAGGTGAGAATATACACGGCTGCAAACGTTAAAGAGGAACTCGAAGAGGCCCAGAGAGATTATATTCAGGCCGCAGTCGGTGTAAGTCAAAGAGGAAAGCTTCTTGTTCCCAAAATGCTTCATTATTTCGCCAAGAATTTCGTTGATGATTCGAAGATCGGTTTGTGGATTTCCCGTCATCTTCCGCCTCAGCTTTCGGCGTTTGTCGAACAATGCATCGCACAGAGACGACGGTGGAGTTTTCTGAGTTCGAATGGCCTTGTATTGTTCGCTCTCAGTAGCGGAATGTACTCATCGCCTGCTGTAATCTCTCAAACTGTTCAATCCCAAACACAGTTTCATCAAAACCCTAAAACAAATCTCTAACATCTTAATTGTTGCAGGTGAGAATATACACGGCTGCAAACGTTAAAGAGGAACTCGAAGAGGCCCAGAGAGATTATATTCAGGCCGCAGTCGGTGTAAGTCAAAGAGGAAAGCTTCTCGTTCCCAAAATGCTTCATTATTTCGCCAAGAATTTCGTTGATGATTCGAAGATCGGTTTGTGGATTTCCCGTCATCTTCCGCCTCAGCTTGCGGCGTTTGTCGAACAATGCATCGCACAGAGACGACGGTGGAGTTTTCTAAGTTCGAACGGAAGTAACTGTGGAGTCATTCCCTTTGATTCGCGGTTTCGGTATCTGTTTCTTCCATGACAAGGC
>CM071869.1:38783483-38801044 GCA_036759665.1 Gynandropsis gynandra
TATCTATATATACACATTGTACTTGTTTTGATATTTCAATAAGACAAAATCATACCGTTTATAGTGGGGAATTTTTTGTTTGAGTTTAAGTTAGATATTAAATCTCAATTTGAAATCAAATTTAAAATTATTCGTATGAAAATTTCAAAGTAAAAGTTTTGATTATGATCAAAATATACATTATATTTATTCATCATTTCTATTAATTTCACATAAAAAATAATAATAATAATAATAATAATAATAATAATAATAATATTATTATTATTATTATTATAAAGTCACATTTGAAATAATTTAATATATTTAAAATACATACAAATTATTCATATATAATATTAATTATATAATTTTATAAAATTATATAATTTTATAAAATTATAA
Organism: Gynandropsis gynandra; assembly: GCA_036759665.1. NCBI lineage: Eukaryota > Viridiplantae > Streptophyta > Magnoliopsida > Brassicales > Cleomaceae > Gynandropsis > Gynandropsis gynandra. The sequence goes on from CM071869.1 coordinate 38,783,868, forward strand.
AATTTTATCAACATCCAAAAAAATCTTGACTCTATATTCATACTCTAAATTTATATATCAAAATAAAATATATCAAATTAATATAAAATCTGACTCAAAATTTTAAATCTGAATCAAAATTTTGCAAAAAACATTTCCTAATCAATTAAGATATGAATATATGTTTTTTTATGGTTATTATCATGGATAAATTCCCAAATACATTTGAGTCAATATTGAATTTATTACTTCCAAAATATATCTACAACTATTGATTATTCTATATAATTCTTAATCTTTTGTGATAGCATTTAGAAGATGACTTATATCAATATTATTCACACATTATATCATGGATCACACACATATATAAACAATATCATGTACACATATATTGAATACCTGAATGGCAATGATCCCATGCTTCTTCTTTGGAATAAAATTGGCAACACTCTGATCAATAACATGGAAGTTAAGTTGCTGGAGCTCCACGTCAGCGGTGGCAACGATGAAAAAGACGCCGCGGTTGTTGCAGAGGATCTCCGATTCTCCGGCGGCGCCTGTGACAACCTCTCCGGCCAAGGGATAGTAAGCAACCAGGACCTTCGACAAAGCCTTCTTCAGTGTATCAGCCACTGAACCGAAATTGGGTATGAAGGTTTCATGCGGTTTTTTGAAGTATGAGCAAAAGCTGAAGTTGACCTCTGGGAGAAGGAGGTCCAGATTCGAGAGACGCAGCCGCTGCTTCTCCGGTGGTGGCTCAACCTCCGCCGACACCACCTCCTCCGTCACGATGTTCACGTGGAAGTCACGTGCTTCCTCAGCCGCAAGGGTACTCATGGCAATGTTGTTGTCTTGACAGGCGAGTGGGGATGCCACACTATTGTATGTGTGTGTATATATAGAAGACTATATATCACGTGGAAGTCATGTGCTTTTTGCGCATAACATGATATATTTTACATTTAATTATTATTCTAACATTCTTTCGTTTACTTGATTAGCACTTATACATCTGGCTTGAAGCGGATATTTAATTTTAAATAATTAAGGCCAACTAAGGATGACTATTATTTGGCTAATTAATTGGATTCATTTATGGCACGATCGCTTCACTAGATGTGATTAAGCGTTAGATCAAAAATAATTTCCGGTATTATACTACAAATTTTGAACATCATCTGATAAATATTCTAAAAATACAGTTGTATAAAATCCTAAAGTTTACTTTAAAAGATAGACCTGACTTAATACAATTATCTTTAAGTATATCATATTAGATATATACCATNTTTAAAAGATAGACCTGACTTAATACAATTATCTTTAAGTATATCATATTAGATATATACCATCAAATTAAAAATATGATACATCTAATTCATCCAATTTATATTTTATATTGTACCTCAAAATTTTATATTGGACTATAATAAGGGCTGAGCAATTAACGAATATTTACGAATATCGGACTATTTGTATTCGGCGAATATCTAAATTTAGTATTTTTATTTGTATTTGTAAATTCGGCTATTTGTAAATACGGATATTTGTCGAATATACGGATATCCGTCGGATATACAGATATTTGTCGAATATACAGATATCCGTCGGATATACGGATATTTGTATCTCATTCTAAATTTTTTTAACGAATAAAATATATATATATATAAACATTTTTATAAAAAAACAATAATCATCAAATATAATCTAAGACTAAAATTTCAAATGGCACAAAGATGCAAATATACATAATATAAATAAAACAAAACACAAAATCTTCACATTCATCTCCACACCTGTCATTTAAATTTAGTTCCGTGGATGATTCTACGAATATTGTCAATTCACATAAAATAATGAAACAAATTATTAGATTACATACTAAAATAAAATTCGTAAAAAGTTATATATTTAGTGAATTCTGTATTTTTTTCATATATTGTAATGTCACTATAACATTATCCAACCATTTGGATTAGAACTAATCTTGAGTATAAATTAAATGTTCAATAATATTAGTTTACAAAGTGTTTGATATTTTAGTCTTCCAATTATAAATATAGTACATATTTACCTATATATATTTATATAATAAATGTTTAAATAAGATTAATAATATTTTCATTTCCAACTTGATCATTAAAATCAGTTTGTTATATATGTATCTATGTATTAACTAAATTTTTTATTTAATACTTACGGATACGAATAGTTCGGATAATTGAATCTAATATTTGTATTTGTATTTGTATTTGTCGAATATATGATTTCTAATATTTGTATTTGTATTTTTATCAAAGGATATTTGAATTTTCGGTTTGAATACGTCGAATACGAAGCGGATACGAATACTTCGAATATTTTGTTCAGTCCTAACTATAGATCAATGTTTTTAGGTTAATACAATGAAATTATGGCTTTAAATCCATTAATAACTTAATAAACTCTTAAGATATTTTTAAGTCCTAAGAATTCTTAGATTCAAAATCTAAGAGTTTTTTCATTAAATAAAAAAATCTAAATCATTCAAAATAAGGTTAAATGCCCGGTTAATGTAGATCTAAATAATCACTAAAAATGTTCATCTCAATTTAAATATTTGATTGACAATATAATTGTATTATGTTTAAATTCAAATACATCATATGATTTTTATTTTTGCTGAGGAAATAGTGTTCCAAAAAATGATATTTTTGTTAAGAAAGTAGATCAATTTATTGAACTTTGATGGTTCTTAATTTGTGAAGTTGTTATTTTTAATCAACGAAAATCTGAAGAAATATAATTGATTTGTGTATTAATTAGTTGCAGGTACTGAATTAAAAGAAAAGACTACTCATGATAAAATGTTTATTTCTCTATATTTTTTCATGGTCTTTAGAAATATTCAACGTCATTACTTCCAATAAGTTAAGATGTGTTATAGGAATAATCATTCCGACAAAAGCGACCATTAAGAATATGACTTAATATGTTTTTTATTGTCTATTCACACAACTAAAGGATACCACCAATGATGATACATATACAACTGATGAGGAAATTCTTTTACAGTTTAAATATTTCTTGATACCTTTTGGTTAAGTTGTATAATCCTTTGAATGATTCATAAATCTAACACGTTTTAAGTTTGTATAATTACAAGATCAAAAATAGGAAGATTGTTAGTGCATGAGATTTTTCATTTAATCGATATTTCTTTATTATGTTAGGTGTTTGTAGATTTGGTAACATTTATAATATATCTGAAAATATTCTAAAAGGATAAAACCCAATAAAATTAACAATTATATAAAATAAAATCAATGAGCAATTTGAAAAAGAGTTTAAATATAAAAAGAAGAGGCAGATGCACGTTCAACCCGCTCTCAATCATTATGGTGCGTCGAAAATTCAATAGGGAAAAAGGAATGTGAGCAAAAAGTTTTGTGAATGTTTGAGAGTATTTGAAATTAGTGTTTATAATATAAGTTTTTAAAAAATAAATGTTATCGGTGAATAATTTCAAAGGGACTCATTCGAAAACATAGGATTATTACGAAAATAATTATATGTTTTACAAAATGGATCGGTGTTTTGCCTAGATTTTAGATTAAAAAAACGAGTGTTATATTCAAAGAGAATGTCTGAATGGTATATTCCAAATCTATATCTTAAAAGTTCAAACTTTCTCTGACTTCTCGTGCATTCTTGCTTCTGAGACATCCACGTCACCACCACTGATCTTTAATGACCCACAGATCTTTAATCTTCTCTCACATACCTTCTCACTTTTCCTCTCCCCACCATACTTCTCTCTCAGATACTGCTGACTTTTTTTCTCCCCACCATGCAAGCCGACATCTCCCGACCGTGTATTTCCAAATTCTCACGTTGTTAGCTTTCATAGGGTATTTCCGAAAACTTGTCCCATGAAACTTGTTTTTCTTGTGTGAACCCGAAAACTTGTCCAAATTTTTTTGCCGGAAATCGATAGGCTCTTCAACTCGAAGTCATCGGATTCGATTAGGGTTCAAGCCGCGATGAATCCGAGTGGCGAAGGTCTGTGTCTGTGTCGTGTTCGCGAGTGAGAAGCGGCTCTGCGAGCATGTGTTCGACGTCATTGGCGCTGTCAGCATCCATGAGGTTTGCTTCATGGAGACTGTCAAGGGTCCAGAAATCCAGCTCTTCAACTTCGCGAGCACGGTCAACATACGTCGAAGATCGCCGGAGAAGTTCTTCAAGATCCTCGATCTGCATGGCACGTTGATTGATTTGTAACCAAACGATCTGATCTTATCAAATTTTGTTGAAGGTTTCTACAAGCTTCCATGGCTGAAGAACACAAGCACGAGGAATCGGTTGTTGAATCGATCATGGAGAAGATTGCTGAGAAGATCCATGGATATGACGATGGATCGTCTTCCTCCTTCGTTTTCCAAAAGCAAGAAGAAATCATCACCGTCGTCTCTTAAGACGAAGATTTACCGCCTCTTTAGAAGGGAAAAACATGGTTATATTGTTCTCAGTGGAGGAAAATGTATGGATCTCTCTTTTATTGTTCTTCAGTTTCTGATCGTTGCTTTTGTTCCTTGGTTTTGTTTGCACATATTGTCGAGTTCAAGTTGTTGGATATCTGGTTACCGTTCTTCGAAATTTTTTAATCCGAAATAAATATTTAGTTGATATCTATCTGGATCTGTTTGGTTGATTGGAACCTAACTGGTAGTGAGTTTATTGGAAGTCTAGATTTTATTGTATTTGATTCAAAATTAGAATTTCTCATAACCGAGTTGCTCAAGTTCTACATTTTATATTTTTTTGTATATCATATATAATATAAAAAATAACATATTTTCCTTTTCTTATCATATATAATATTGTATTTAATAAAAAATAATATATTGTTTAAACATAATATACTATTATAATGTATTTTACCTTTTTCTAATAATTAATATAAAAAAATAACGAAAAAATTTAGTAAAGTAACGAGTGGTCGAATTTAGTACAATGATATTTTATACTTTTTATTCGAGAGGGTTATTTTTTATTTAGTACCATGATATTTTATAACATTATGTTTGAATTAATGTTTTCATATTTTTCAATATTTTATTTGGTTTGTTTGATATGTTTATCATATATGATATTACAACTAATTCAAAATAATTAAATAGTATGGCTCGCGAGCCAACTCATTTTTTGGCGAGCTAGAGGCGAGCCGAGCTGAGTTGGGCGAGCCGAGGAGTTGGGATTTTCCAGCTCGTTTTTTGGCGAGCTGAGCTGAGCTGAGTCGAGCCAGCTCATTTTACACCCCTATTCTCTGATGTGTATTCTTGTCGTATGTGTGCAGCTACCGACATTTTCCTCTGGAAGAACAAAAAGGTTTCAAGTGGAGTGCTTGGTGCAGTAACAGCAGCCTGGGTTTTATTCGAGTTAATTGAATATCACCTTCTCACACTTATCTGCCATAAGTTCTATCCTTGCTCTTGCAGTGTTGTTCTTGTGGTCTAACGCCAGTACCTTCATTCACAAGTAAACCTATTGGATTACCCTTTTGTATAGATGTAACAATTGCCTGGTTTAGCTGATGTTTTCGTTTTCCAGGACACTCCCTCATATCCCTGAAGTTCACAACCCTAAAGAACATGTTCTTCTGCTTGCTTCTGGATTAAGAACTGAAATCAACCTCAGTTTTTCTACTTTGAGTGACATTGCATCAGGAAAAGACCTCAAGAAATTTCTCATGGTATGTGTTCAATTGGATAACTTGAAATGTCCAACCCCTATTCCGATTCATATATATAAATCCATAATTCATATCCTAACGAGTGTCAAACATGTTTGATTGATCTCATCTCATTAGTTGTCATTCTAGTGACCAACATTTATACACAACTTTCTTCTTTAGGTAATTATTGGGTTGTGGATTCTGTCCATTTTCGGTAGCTGTTGCAGCTTCATGACCTTATTCTGTATTGGTAAAACTCAATTTTTACGACTTGTAATCACCTCTCTTCACAAACCCATCACATAGTATGATAAATAACTAAGTAACCTTTTACTTCTTTCAGCAATTGTCTCCTTTTACCGTCCCTGTGATTTATGAAAAGTATGCAGATCAAGTAGACGACTTTGGCGAAAAAAGCGATGAAAGATATCAAAAAACACTATATGGTATTAGACGAGAAGGTGTTGAGCAAAGTCATGAGGAAGATCCCTATGGGAACCTTGAACAAGAAGAAAGATTAGACGCCTAAATTCTACCCATTTTCATGTAAGCTTTCGAAAAGAAAAAACATTTTTTGTGGATCATATCTATCAATGTTTTGCTTTTATAGTCATATATGTATCGTATAATCGATGTAGTTTTTTTATTAATGTCATCGTTTGCTGATTCTTCTCTCCATAGCATTTATATGAATCAATTGGAACTTTATGTACGGACTTAGTTAATTCTTCATATGAACTTAATTGAAGTCATTTGAAAAAAATACCTCAATTTTTTTCCTACAAAATTTCAATAATAAATGTATGAATTTAGGAGTGAGTATAGTATTTGAAATGTTCATATATTGGATTTGTGTTCCAATTAAAAATGTAAATATTCGAAAAATATATACAAATATAAATAATAGAAATTAGATGTTTCGAGACAAATATAGTTCTTGTAACCAAAAATTTTGGCTTCTACTTTTGTAGGATAGCTTGAACACAGTTTGTCACGGTGTTGACACTTTGAATACCAATTCGAACGAAGTATATCTTTAATGTATCAATCTATAAATGGTATTGTAATTCATTTATATAACGTTATGTTCTCTCTCAGGTGGTATGTTTTATATCAAAGGTGACATTACTTGCTTTAGGTGGAGCCGGACATATCTATCTATCAACCACGAATCCTCCGGTACGTACACACTCTTAGCCACTGACTCTCTCTCTCTCTGGACGTTCCTTTGAAATCTTGACTGATATATTCTTTTGTAGATAGCCACCGGAGATGGAATGACTATGGCTCATCGAGCTCAAGCTATGATCTCAAATATAGAGTAAATAACACAGAGGAAAACATCTTCTTACATGATAACATCTAGGGCACTGTTGAAATTGAAATCTGTATTGTGTTTGTTGAGCAGATTTGTACAGTTTCATCCTACTGCTTTAGCCGATAAGGGACTTCCGATCAAACACTTAGAGCCCGAGAAAATGCATTTCTCATTACTGAAGCCGCGAGAGGAGATTGTGTATTCTGTACAATCAGAGTATGGAACAGTTCATGCCCATATATAATGAGAGAGCCGAGCTTGCTCCACGGGATTTCTTTGTAAGGAGCATCGATGACTGGCTTAAGACACGTAACGACAAATACGTGTTATTGGACATTGATCATCGTTTGATGGTTACAGTCATGTTCCTTCTATAAATCTATATATTTATAATCTCCCGTACATTATGTAGATATTTTTTTAGTGTATTAAAAAACTGAATTATATCTTATAAACATCTGAAAAGTAATTTTTGAACGTAATATTACGACAACACCATTATAATCATTGTATATCTCCTCTCTAAATTTTTTTTATAGATATCAAAAATTAATATATATATATATACAATACTTTTATATATAAATTAAATAAATTTAATATATCATCGCATATGGTAAATATAGTTTTACCATCCATTTTAAAAAGAAATAAATGCAAAAAAAAAAAAGATACAAAACCTTATATCCTACATGCAGCAGACCTAAGGCAAACCTTTCTTTTTCTCTTTCTTCTGGAAAGCCCATTAATTACCGTAAAGCTCATATCGTTACTCAATGGGTCTTAATTAAATACAAAGGCAGAGACACTCAGAAAAACCAACACGTGTTGCCACGTCACGGAAGTGAAAAAAACGTGTCCATCTTCCACGTAACAATGTTTTTCAGTTCGCATTTTCCCGGAAAACAAACAAAAGCTTCAGAACAATTTTCTCACCGTCTCTCTCTCTCCACTAATATTAAGTGGTTCTGCTCCTTCACTTTCAACAAAGAAGAAGATAAATAAGAGATCTAAAGGTTGTAATAAGATGACAAAGAATCCAACAGAGCAAATCTCGGCCACGAAAAGATCATACAATGAGGACGAGGCGGCGATCGACGTGGGCCATGGCCAGTTGTACTCGCCAGAATACGCCATCAAAATTTCTACAAGAAACCCTAAATCCGAAGATAAATCAGAAGAAACTGAATCGAAGACAAAGATGGTGGTGGGTCTAAAGAATTTGTCAGCGGTGAAGGAGAAGGTTCTTGAGAAGCTAGCGGCGGCCGCCGTGCCGTCTGAGGCGCTAGAAAACGCCAGGCAGTTCTTGGAAAGCGTGGTGAGGGATGTGGCGAGCGCGGCACAGGGGCTCACGAAGGATGCGTTGCACCGGATTTAAACCCATCTCGTCGATATTCTTCCTTCGCTTTCCCCTGCCACTACTAGGAAGGTGAGTTGAATCTTTCCCGTTGGTCTCTTCTCAAGAATTCAGTATTAGCATATTGATTAAGATTATTCTATTAACGTTCAAAAGACATATGTATGTACTATTGGTAAATACCGTTGACATAGGCTTTGTTTGTTTTTTTATTTCATGTAAATCCTGTTGAGTTTGAATAATGAAATACTATGACATAATTATTCTTTATACGCCCCTGCAATGCAAGAGCATCCGAGTGAGCCCTATCTTGGAACACAGTAATTCGAGGGGGAAACCGTGAGAAACATCTGCAAGTTGATCAGCTGTCCGAACATGCGTTACCCAAAGAGTGGCCACGAACAAATAGATAATCGAGAGTCAAATGTTTCATGCGGGAGCGAAAGCAGGCTTGGCATTCAGATATGTCGTTCCAATGTTGTCGCAGTAGATGGTGGGTGGTGTGGATGGTGTGATTCCAAGTTCTGAGAGCAAGGCGAGAACCCAAAGAATCTCAGTAGCGGTGGAGGCAACTGACCTGTATTTAGCCTTTGTAGATGATCGTAAAAGTCTCGTTTGTTTCTTGGACGACTAGGAAATGGGATGCGCACCAAGAAAGACTAGATACGCATCAGTGAATTTGAGATCATGACTATCACCCACTCAATCAGCATCATTAACACAGAGAGTTGGTGGTAGAAAAGATGTCATGATCCTTTGTTCTAGCCAGATAGCGTAACACCGTTTAACTGCTTGCCAATGAATATCCGTAGAGGCATGTATGAATTGAGATAGTTTGTTTACCACAAAACTGATGTCCGGACGCGTGAGTGATAGCCTGATAGGTATTGAAGCCCTCCAACAATTGATTGATATTTCGTTGCATTGGATAGAGGAATATCGGTTTGCGTAGTCACGCGCGAGGTGGACGGCATCGGGTAGGAACGGCTTTGATTCATGCATGAGGGAACGATTGAGGAGATCTGAAATGTACTTTCGTTGCGTCAAAAGGAGACCACGAGATCAATGAAATGTTGTACACGTGACGGGAGTTGCATGTAACAACAATATCGTCAATATATACCAGCACATATATTTGAAATTCGACGGTGGTCCGGATGATGAAAAGAGAGGTATCCGATAAAGAGTTTGTGAAGCCGCGAGCAAGGAGAAAAGTCCGAAGCTCCGAATACCATGCGAGGGGTTTATTTGAGACCATATATTGCACGTTGAAGTCTGCACACATGATGAAGTTGAGTTTTATCAAAACATTCGGGAGTTGAGACATGTATACCTCCTCCGATAGACGGTCTTGAAGAATAACATTGTTGACGTCAAGTTGTCGTAGAGACCACCCGCGAGAGATCGCAAGACTCAAAACAATGTGAATGGTGGTAAGGTTTCACAACTGGACTGAATGTTTCATGATAGTCTGTGCCCGGTCTTTGATGAAACCCTTTTGCAACAAGTCGAGTTTTGAATCGTTTCACAGTTTCATCTTGGTTTTGTTTGATGCGAAAAATCCATCGGCAATCAACAATGTTCTTAGCATGAGAGGCTGGAACAAGTTGCCATGTTTGATTGCGATGCAAGGCTTGTAATTCAGCATCCATTGCTTCACGCCATCGAGGGTCTTTGAGAGCTTGAGTGATATTTGTGTGTTCACTGTCTACCTGGGCAACAAAGGTAAATCTGTTAGTTTTCTGTTCAGCATTGCTCTTCGAACGGGTGACCGTCGAATGTGAATTGGTCCGAGAGAGCTGTGTTGGGGCACCCTCTTGCTGCCCGAGCGTGTTCTCAATGTGCTTGAGTCGGGTCGGGCTACGGGGATTTTCATCAACAATTTCAGTGGTTGTGCCCGAGCGGGTCCTCTGTTGTAGTCCGAGCGAACAGATAGGCCTGGTCGTGTTCTCCGTGTGCTCGAGTCGGGTAAAGCTACGGGAATTTTCGATCACAATTTCACAAGAAATGCCCGAGCGGGTCCGCTGGTGTAGCCTGAGCGGGTTATCCATGGGCCCGAGCGTGTTCTCCATGGACCCGACTCGTGTATGGCCACGGGGATTTGTAGCCACAATTTCAAAATTTGTGCCCGAGCGAGTCCTAACCATGTCCGAGCAGGCAGTATCAGATGGCAGCAGCGACGAAGGATCCGAGCATAGGGGCTGAGACGGCGGTGGAACAATGAGTGGCGGAGAAAAGGATTGAGTGGGACTGACACATGTTTGCGGAATGGTGGTGTTCATTGGAGTTTCCGATTTTGGTTGAAGGAAGAATTTGGTAGGGTTAGCAGAGAAGTAGACGGATTCAAAGAACCGAACATGACGTGATTGGAAGATACGGGACTGAAGAGGATCAAGACAAATATAAGCATTTTGAGTGGAGGAGTACCCTATGAAGACAAAGATCGGATTTGGGTTCTAGTTTGTGTGCGGTGTAGGGACGTAGTCAAGGATAACACAGGCATCCAAAGACACGAAGTTTAGTGTAGTTTGGTGTTTGGCGAAAGAGACATTCGTAAGGAGAGATACTAAGATTGGGTGTGGGAAGGCGGTTGAGGAGATAAACTGCCGCAGACAGTGCATAAGACCAATAGGAAAGAGGCATTGATGAATGTTTAAGGAGGAAAAGATCTGTTTCTACGATATGTCTATGTCGTCTTTCAGAGATACCATTGTGTTCGGGGGTGTGTGGTGGAGATGTAAAGTGAGAAATGTCGTGAGAGGCAAAGAATGAACGCAAGGTCATATATTCATCCCCATTATCCGAATAAAGACAAGCAATGCGGTTTTGGAATTTGGTTTCGACGAGAGATTTAAATTGAACGAATGTGTCACGAACTTGGGATTTGGTTTTGAGTGAGTAAAGCCAAGAATAACGGGTATAGTGATCGACGAAAAGGACGTAATATTTGAAACCATCGATGGAATAAATAGGAGACGTTCAAACATCGGAAAATATTACTTCAAGGGGACGAGAAGTAGTAAGAGTAGAAGAGGAAAATGACAACTTACGATGGAATAAATAGGAGACGTTCAAACATCGGAAAATATTACTTCAAGGGGACGAGAAGTAGTAAGAGTAGAAGAGAAAAATGACAACTTATGACTTTTATTACCACAACAAGCATTGCAAAACAATAGGGGAAATCCCGAGACAATGGTAGTCCAAACCGTGAAAGGACTTTATTTAGAATAAAAGATGACGGATGACCTAAACGAGAATGCCATTCGGATGAAGTGGTCTTGACACTATAGAAAGCGTGAAAAGAGGACGGAGAAGGAGATTGGATGGGTCACTCATAGACTCCATCTCTAGTGCTTCCTTTCAGAAGTGGTGTTCTCGTGCTGAGATCTTTCACCTGAAAATCATACGGAGAAAATTCAACAGAGACATCATTATTTTTGCATAATTGATGTATATAAATAAGATTCTTGCAAATCTTAGGAACACATAACATTCTGTAAGGATAATGGTCGAGTGTTAAGGGGTATAGAGATGGAACCCGTGTGTGTGATGGTTAACCCGTTGCCATCACCAACAACAACATCGTCACTGCCGCGGTAGGGGGTGTGAAGAGCAAGGTTGGATAGATCCGACGTGATGTGATGCGATGCGCCACTATCAAGTAACCAAGAGTTTGCATCATATGAGGAAGCAAATGCATGATGCGCCTGCGGACGTGACTGCCAGTGGCGTGAAGAATTCTGCCATGGTTGTATCGGTGAATGCTCATGTGAACCGGGTGAGGAGACGAGGCGAAAGTGAAAGGATAGCGTTGAACACTGTGACCGTGAACGCCACAGGCTGGCACCGCCCTTGGTATCCACGGCGTGAGGGGGGCGAGCTTTGACGATTGCGGCGGGACCAGGATTGGGGGCCGGACGAGCGTTGGTTCGGCCGAGGACGAGTGATCGTGGGGTTGGCGGTGATTGGAGCAGTGGCCGAGATGGAGTGAGGCTCGACAGTAGCCAATTTGGTTTCATGATGAAGGAGTTTTTCATGAATTTCTTCAACGGACGCCGCAGTGTCTTTTGCTCTAATAATATCCGCAATCGGTTTGTACTCCTCGGGGAGACCTTCGAGAATGGCGTCCAGAAAGTCTTCATGGTCGAGCGGTTTCCCTAAGAGGGCGAATTCATCGGCGGTTGAAGTGATAGCCCTCAAATAGTCATCGATTGGTTGTGATCCCTTGGAGTACCGTTTGATTTTGTCGCGGAGTTGGAGAAGATGACCGCGAGATGCCTTGTCGTAAATGTTGGCAAGGGTTTTCCACGCCTCATAGGTAGACGGGGCGCGGGAAATGAGCGGTTGAAAGGAAACCGAGATGGTTCCAAAGAGAGCCGAAAAGAGAAGACAATCTTGTTGCTTCCATAGCTGGAATTTTGGGATTGTCGACAGCAACACCATCACGAGAGATCTTGGCGGGAGGAACAACGGAATTCTCTTCGATAAAACATTGTAGATTGTGACCTTCAAGGAGGGCACGTACTTGAACACTGTGTGAGGAAGTTGGTAGAGGTAAGTTTGGTAATATTGGTCATGTTCACCGTGAGAAGGGTGGTGTGAGGGTGTTGGGTATCAAAGGTTGTAGCCGTATCGGAGAGACGAGCGGTTGAGGGGTTGGATTGACCGACCATGGTGAAGGAATAAAGAGGTGACGGATAGAGAAGAAGTAGAGTGTGCGGTCGAAAGGGGTGAAAAGGGAGGTGGACGGCGGCTGGAAGAATAGAGGTGGCGGTCGAAGGAAAAAAAGAAAAATTAGGTTTTGTCGTTATGATTTTTTTTAGGCTCTTGATACCATGTTGAGTTTGAATAATGAAATTCAAATTAAAACAATAAGAGAGGTTACAAGAGTATTTATAGAGAACATTACAAAACCCTAACACAAATAGTGAAATGACATATAAGTAAAAATGAAATCAAGAAGAATTACTTTAATTGATACCGTATATAACATTTTTTCGTCTAAATTTAGTTTTGGAGCATATTTAATATCAAATTATGACAAATTAAATTAATTATGATATAATGTTAGGGTAGGATTAATAAAAAATTAAGCTTTAGAGTTTGTAGTTATTCAATACTAAATATAAAAATGTTAGGGTATGATTAATAAAACATTAAGTTTTAGAGTTTGTGGTTATTCAATACTAAATATAAAAAAACTATGATAAAAAAAATTAAGATTATGATCTAAGGTATAAAATAATGACATTGATGACGGATACGATGAAAGGAGATTCCTTTTGGCAAATCCAATCTAAAATAATATGATGATTGTTGACACAAGGTTCGCTTGGTTTACGTTTGGATTTAACACTATCCAAAAGTTAAAATTAGTTGATACAATATATAGTTAATTGTGTTCTAATTGATGTAATAAGATATAATGTAACATTTTTTTCACATCAAGATTTACTTTTGAAGCATGAATATCCAATCGAGTGTTCAATATAAGAATACACAAATTGTGAAGAACTAAACTGATATGATGTTAAATAGGTTTGAGTTTGATTTAATTATAAAATAAATTATTTTAGAGTTTAGAGTTGCTCAATTATAAATAGAGAAAACAATATGATAGATATATGATTTATGGTGTAATGGATATGAGATAATCAAACTTATAGATCTATTATTTGATAGATTACAAGATTCAGACATATATAAATATTTTATGTCCTTTGAAAACATTTTATAAGTATTAAATGGAAGAGGATTTATAGAAAGATATAACGTGTGCTTGATTTTGTGTGTCGTGCAAATGTAGATGATAGATGATGCTGAGAAGGAAGCCAACGGAGAGATAGACTCTTCGAACGAAGACGAAGGTAGCAAGTCAAAAGAAGATCATCAAGTCACGGGAAAATCGCCGTATGCATCTCCCACATCTTCGTTTTTCGGATCTCTTACAAAGCCTTTTTCAAGGCTTTAGGGTTTTACGCATAGAGAGTTTCTATGACAAATAAGGTAAAACATTGTCACTTAGGGTTCTAAGTGACGTAAAAGAACAAAAGAGATATAGAAGATGGAAGAAAGATGAAAGTGTAACTTATACAATGTAAGTGTCCAATCCGAGGTTTTTTATACAACAAACTGAATGATGCAAATGAGACCATGTTTCTGAAACGGGAAGAACTAGAATTTCGAAGTAGGGTTCTTGTGTATTGATGAAATTAGTGAGGTTGTGTGTGTAGTCGGATCTCTTATATCTAATGTTGTGGTAGCATCATCAATGCCTATAAGATCTTTTAAGTTTTCGGTATCGGATGGATTGATCTTTTTGTTTGGATGCCGAGAAATTATTTGCGGAGGGACGTGCGAGAGGGGGCGTAAAAGTGGATCCTATGAAATTGGTACAGCCTACAATTCATGTTCAATTAAAATTGCAGTTATTAAGGGGTTTGATCGGTGCAAACGTAGCATGTTTTTATTGACGATTGATTATTTTTTGTTTTATTTTATCTGAATTGTGAAATCGAATTGTTACAATTACGTTTTAAACAAAATTATCAAATTAAACATCAATTTTTATTAAAAAAATTATTTAAATTTTATTTAATATATACTTTTAATCGGGGTAACTTCAAAAATACCATCGTAGGGCTAAAACACTTCAAAAATACCCTTTTCGGAAAAGAAAAAATTTCTAACTTCAAAAGTATCCGTATAAATGTTGATATTTCCAAAATACCCCTGTGATTTTACGACCCAGTTCGATCCAGCGATCCAGTTCGACCCATCGACCCAGTTTGATCCTGCGACCCTTATCCCTCTGCGACCCTTGTTCCTCTACGATCCTTAGATCCCTGCGACCCTTGTCTCTCTTCGACCCTTGTTCCTCTGCGACCCTTAGACCCCTGCGACTCTTGTCCCTCTGCGACCCTTGTTCCTCTGCGACCCTTGGACCCCTGCGACCCTTGTCCCTCTGCGACCCTTAGACCCCTGCGACCCTTGTTCCTCTGCGACCCTTGAACCCCTGCGACCCTTGTCCTTCTGCGATCCTTAGACCCCTGCGATACTAATTTATTATTTACAAATTATTTCCACATAATATGAATAAAATTTGAAAATACAGCTCAAATCAAAATATGTTGGACCCGTGCGACCCCTCCGACCATTGCGACCCTTTTGACAATTGCGACCCTTCCGACCATTGCGACCCTTCCGACTAGTCTTTTCAATGTCAGACTACACTGCCTTTTCCAGGTTCTAGCTATGCTTTTTACTTTACCAATGCCACAGTGAAGACGTAAAGATGTGGTCAATACATGCACCTTAGTCATTCTTTGTATTTATTGTCTTTCTGGATTTTAGGAGTCCATTTATTTTTCGTAATAAATAGAGGAGGAAAGCTACAACAACAAGCACCAAATCATCTCTTGTTTCGAGTCTTTCATTCTCCCAAAAGGGCGATTTCTAACATTTAACCCTAAATTCTCTGAAAAATCCTTGTTACCTTTGTGACCGTTAAGGTCACATGGTCGACCCAGGGCATCGTGCTGTCTATTTGTTACTCAATGTCTTGGTAATCGTCGGACTCAGTCTGTATGCAGATACACACAAGTACTTACAACATGGATGGAGTACTTTGTGATGTATCTGCACTACATAAGGTCTTGGTAATCGGCGGACTCAGGCATCAAGCTCTATCCGCGTTACCTAATGTCACGGATGGAGGTTATTTGCTACCGTGGAACTCACCGTACATGACTCAAAGCCCGAAATATCAATGGAGCATTTCTTGCGGTGAAAGAGTCATTAATCTTCAGCAAATTTGACCTTTTTTTCTTTCCTTTTTTTTCTCGAACTTTGCCTTCTTCTTTCTCGAACTTCCTTTTTCTTTTTCTTCAACTTTTTTCTTTCCTTTTTTTAACCGTGTGACCTTTGAGACCTTATGTAACCTTATGTAACTCTTGTGACCTTTGAGACCTTATGTAATCAATATTTAAACGTTGAAAATGTCTTATTTTGCATCTATTGTTCGTAAGATTATGAAAGAAGTCGAATCAATATACAATCTTCGAAAATATTATACGGAAAAGGAAATATAATATCGCATAATATTATACAATCTTCGAAAATAATTCTGATTTAAATAAGATATCAGAAAATATCCAGAATATCTCATAGAATATCATCAGAATAACTTTTGTGACCTTTGTAACCCATGGACGACTCATGCGACCACATATGACCCATGGACGACTCATGCGACCAAACATTACCCATGGACGACTCATGCGACCCTATATGACCACATATGACCCATGGACGACTCATGCGACCACATATGACCCATGGACGACTCATGCGACCAAACATTACCCATGGACGACTCATGCGACCAAACATTACCCATGGACGACTCATGCGACCAAACATTACCCATGGACGACTCATGCGACCAAACATTACCCATGGACGACTCATGCGACCAAACATTACCCATGGACGACTCATGCGACCAAACATTACCCATGGAAGTCTCATGCGACCACATAAGACCCTTATACGACTCATGCGACCCTTTGTACAATAATAGTAAATCCACAAAAACATCGATACTAACAATAATACATTCTATTGAATAATAGTAAAAAAAACCAACCAAAAACAAACATGAATTTTGTTGTTCAAATGAAGTTCAACCAAATACAAAAACCAACCAAATACAACAGAATTCAATCTATGAAGATTATAGGGGCAAGCAGTAGACAAGGTACATCATCGAGAATGGCTTCCAGTTCGACTTTGAGGGTACA
>CM071869.1:38806446-38850214 GCA_036759665.1 Gynandropsis gynandra
CACCCATTTCAAATCAATAAACTATTTTGTGACTCGAAAGCTTGCAAAACTCTAGAAATCGAACTACTTACACTTATTGACGCCATTGAAGATTGACTCGTGCTCTCTTCGTGCTCTCTTCGCCAGTTTCCTTCTCGCCAACTTCAAATCGTTCGCCAACTTCAAATCGTTCCCTCTCAAGTTCGAAATCACTTATTTCTTTCTTGCTATCAACTTTTAAACAGGTTTCACGGCGAAAAACTGTTCGGCTTTCTCGTTTTCGGCAGTTTTTCACGTCGAAAAACTACCGAACTTCCATTTTTCCACGTTCGAACGTTAAGGGAAATTTTGTCTTTTATTCAGTTTTTATTTTTCGGATTTAATAATTATTTTGGGGAAGGGTATTTTTGAAGTGATTTAGTCCTATGAGGGTATTTCTGATATTCCGCCCTTTTAATTATAATTTTACAAATATTGAAAAAATGTTAATATATATATAATTAATATTTTTTTATAAAATTCGAAAAAGGGTATTTGCGTTTTCAAAACGTATTCAATCGTAATCGTATCGTAATTGTTTTCAAATTTTAAAATTTTAAAATTTTACAATTTATGGTGATTATGAGTGATTACGATTCCATCAATCAATTTTTATCTCGGCCGTAATCGCTGGAAAACGTAATCGTTGTATTTGTGGCCATTGCGATTTCACCAATCACACTCTAAAAAATTCACCCAAAAAAACTCACTCCTGAATAATTATTTCTCACATTTTCATTTTTAGGAGGTATCTTAACAATATCGTTTCACTTGGTAATTTGGTTCATTCTAATATCCCAAGTCATGTTATTCTAGGAAGTTTGTCTCCACCCGTCTTTTCCATGTAGTCAACCCAATCCACAATAGTAGATTCAATTTAAGAATGTATATGACGCGATGGAACGACGCTCTAGACTAGGTTAGAAATGGATAGGCCTTGCTGCAACGGGTTGCACAAGGAATGTGGAGCGAGTGGTCACACCGAGAGTTGCGAATAACTCTCGATTCACTGGTTCGTCTCCGAAGGATGTTACGCACCAACAAAGAACGATCAAGACATTGGATATTACACACCAACGAATTTGTTGGATATTACACACCAACAACAAGAATTCACAAGGAAATTCAAGATAAAATTCAAGATTCAAATTGATTCAAAGATGATTCCTCAAGAGGGGGTGGTCGGCCATATACAATACCAAGGCCATGCAAACATTAAATGCGTCATTAATAGGTAGTCTTCATGAAAGGCTACACATTAATACATGGAAAACATAAAAACATTAAGACAAGCTTGATGGACGTGCACGTTAGGCGCGAACTCTTCTTGAAACCCTCGGGATATTAATTAGGTCTCGGGAAAAGTGACACGCGGCCTCGTTAAAAACCCGTCGTCGGAAAACCCCGTGGGACAAAACCGACGAAGGGAAAAGAGTACACGCGGGTCACTTACCTAATTAATAACCGTTGCGGGGTGAGCTTCGGCTTGGATAGCGTTTCTTAGGATCGTGACTTCACGTGGACTTGAATAATCTTCGTGAATATGGACGGCCGCGAGAATTCCGATAATTGTGTCCTTAAGCTTCGTAGCCTTGGCTCGGGTCACGGGACCAGATGGTAGGATCAACGCCTCTTCCTCCTTTGCCTTAGCTCGGGTCACGGGACCAACATCTTCTTCTGCATTGGAGGTCGCCTCCTCTTCTACATTGTTGGTCGTGTCCTCGACGTCCTCCGGGATCATATCAATATATGGCCTTGTTCAACCCTATTAATAAAGACCTTTTCTTGTTATGCCACATATCAAAATCTGTAAATTAGAGCACTTGTATGAAAACAAAAAGATTGTAGTGGTGCTGTGTAAAAACTCCTTAACCTTTCTGTGATTCTTTTATTTATAAATACAACTACAAGAACGTGCTCTACTACTTTTTAAATAATAGCTCAATCCACAAGACTAAGTCAAGTTCAAAAACAAAAGAAAAATAGACGTTAAACACAAAGGAGAAATTAAGCACAACAAATTATTATGGCTTCGATCTTCAATCTAGCGAAAGATTGAGGGACAATCTGTACTTAGAGACTTCCAGATTGTATGAAGTGACATTAGTTTCATGTTAGCTCTGGATAGAGAGAGCTGTAGTCTCATCTCATTAAATGGTGTATATAATATATAGGCTTATACTGTGAAAATAACCTTCTTGGAGTGAATTGCTAAATCATATATATTTGGAGTGAAATACAAATATACCAAAAAAGCAAGAGGGAGAGGAACAATAAAACGGAAAATTGAGTAGAAAGAAAAATAAAACAATAAAAATGTGTCTAAAGAAAGACCCCCTATTTGACTTTCCTTGCAAGAAACGTAACTTCTGAATACCCTGACTTATGTTATGTTACACTCTGCAACCCAAAAAAAGGAATAGCATTTTACACAAAAGAAGACTGAGAGAGAGACAGAGAGAGAGTATAAAATCAAAGAATCACCAACCAGATCAAGCTACTGAACCGAGTCTCATTGCATTGGGCAAATCCCAGAAAACTAACCGGAGAAGTGTTAGCATCTGTGAAGAAGATGAAGCTCTCTCTTGTGCTTCTTTGATAGCCAAAGCCAGAATGGGCTATGTTTCATAACTTAAAAGCTCTTTCTCGCACCTCTCCCCGTGTAACTGGTCAGTATTTGCTTCTAATTCCAAGGAGTATGATCTCAGTGGAACTCAGTGACACCATTTCTGTCATCTTCATACCCTTGTGGAAAAGAATAGAGATGCATTTCCGTTTTGATCCAACATGAAAAGGGTATGTACAAAGTGATCAGCTCGAGTTTCCGGCGACTTCTGCAGCTCTTTGTCTCATCATCTCCATCACGGCAGCTCTACGCCGTGAATCTGATTGCTGCTGCAACCTTCTCAGGTGTTCTTTCAAATCTCTGAACAAATAGTTCACAATGATCAAATACAAATCTTTCTTTATGTACCAAATGTTTGTCGTCGAAATCTAAGGTTCTGCATATCTAAAACCATTATAGCATTTCCGAAGTAACATGAGATAAATTTACTAATTTGATGAAAGAAAAGGCGATTTCGATCATGCTTCTCGTGAGATAGAAGCTATTAAAATGGAAAACCCCATAAACAGATAGACAAGAAAGAGTTAAGAGGTTGTTTACGAAGGATACCTGCAACGAGGCACATGACACTCGGATTCTTTGCAGGCCCGAGCATGGAGTTGCAAGAGATACCACATTTTCTTACAAAGAACGCAACCTCCTGAAGCACGTACTTTGCATTGTATACCATGGCGGAATAGCCCCTTCACTTTGCGGCAATTAGGGTATTGGCAATGCGGGGAGCGGCATTGAGATGCATGTACCAGAAGATCAAGCATTTTCCTTAGCTGCAATTTAGTTTAAATAAAATGTCAAACATAACCACAGATACTGTGGATCTTATCTCCTATATTTCCAGTAGAGCATGAGGAACAGACCAGCTTTGAATAGGATCTATTTCAGAAGTGAATGCAACATACTAAAAACAACGAATATAAAACACAAAAGTACCTGCAAGACCCGCAGTTGCCTCGCTTCTTTGTTCTGAGCATTTTGATCAGCTAATGATGGATGATTTGTCAGCTTATGAGGATGATTAATTCCACCATCTTTGTTGTAACATCCGTTACATACATCATAGTCGGGGCAAACTTCACAGCGCCAACCTTGACCAGTTTCGATGTCGAGGTGACATACATTGCATGTCGTGACAAAGGCAGGAGCAGTTGGGTTATGTAGATGATAAAGCACCATCATCGACGAATGTTTTGCCCGCCTCAATGTGTCGTATTGATAATGGTTCCCTTGACAAAGACTAAGGAAGGCTTGCCTAGTATCAAAAAATTCACTTTCGAGTATCTCATCTTTGTCCTTGGTATCTGCAACAACATCGGTAATCTCCACCTGCAAAATCAGTACAACCGAATGAATCATCTTTTCCGCAGAGTGAAATCTTTGCCTCTTGATAAACAATGAAATAAAGGCATGCCGGTTAGTGACGACGAAAAAAAGCTAAAAGTGACTTCATATTTCTCAACGAAACAGGCACAAGAAACTCACAGGATAAAGTGTGTGTTTGTCCTTCAGATTAATAGGATGCCTTTCTCTGTCCTCACGTCTTTGTTCCACCTCATAGCACCTGGAGATAGATGAAAGTTCAGTTATTGCAGAGTTCTAACAGGAACAAGGACATATAGGTCATCAACTTTCATGATCATCCTTGATTCACCAATTTTCTTCGTTATTTCTTAGGTTTGTGTATAGAACCCAACTGACTCGCTTTACATTATTCTACAAACTTAATTCATTTTGCCAGTGGGTTTCCTTATAAACTAAATTTCCAAATCATAAAAAGCATGTCAAGTTCATGGTCGTTATCAAATAAGCAAAGCATTATGGAAGAAATCTTACTTATCGCATATTTGGAAATTTTTACACTGTCTGCAGACCCAACGATGTCCAGATACCATCAGTGTGCAACAATGAGTGCAACAATGCTGCAAGTGAACCATGATAAAGTCTTCCTTCATTGGATGAATGGTTTCACCGAGCTGTAATAAAACAAGAGAGTCAAAATAAAAAGAAAAACAATAAATTTAGAGAAAGCATGAGCAAAAAATATAAAAAAGTACCAAATAACTTCGCGATATACATGGAAAATAATAACAAAAACGATAGAATGAATCAATT
Organism: Gynandropsis gynandra; assembly: GCA_036759665.1. NCBI lineage: Eukaryota > Viridiplantae > Streptophyta > Magnoliopsida > Brassicales > Cleomaceae > Gynandropsis > Gynandropsis gynandra. The sequence goes on from CM071869.1 coordinate 38,811,200, forward strand.
ACTTTATGCATAAGTAGCAGATCCTTGGACGCATTTCCAGAAAGATCAGACTGCCCAGATGCTTTTAGTGCCCTTTTTGTGATGGTTTTCTTAAGTGTTCCTTTCTTATTGCCTTTTCTGCCATCTTCTTCTTGGCTCATTTGGTATATAAGATCCTCTGCGGCACCTGGCCAGTAGTCGCCATCAAAATATGGAAGCCTAGCAGCTGTAACCTTGGCTCTACATTCACCAGTCTGAATGAAAAAATGATCATATAGATTCGTTGTTTCCACTACAATGCTCTCTTTAGAAGCTTTCCTTAACATTGCTAGGTACCTGATATAAAGAAAAACAATTGGAGGTTGTAAAAGTTTTATATACTAAACAAGTCATGAAGAAGATCAACCAAAAACAACTGAACTGACCACTCTCTTAGTTTGTCAGACTTTGGTGTCTTCTGAATTTCTGGATGACAATATAGAATATAATCCTCGCCTTTCAACGGAGGACAAGCCCATATGTAGCAGCTGGTGAAACCACGCAACTTGCAGTACTCAAGGTATCCAATCTGAAAACAGGATCAATCCACACCATTGAGCATTCCAAATAATGTAGAAAACAACATTCAAATAATATAGACCAGAACTTACAAGAATTTCATGGTAAACAAAAGTACGTAGAGCCTCTCCACTGACAGCTTTAACCTCAGGTCTGAAGTACTTTACAGAGTCCAAATACGAGAGATACACACGACGTTGATTTGGGAATGAAGATTCAGATCCAAATTCTTGGACATACATTCCAAATAAGCATACTTCTACACCCTCAATCTTTTGGAACAACAGCACTACCTGGCAAAATGGAAGAGGTAAAGTATTGAGAAGCAATTGTAATAGATGGAATCCAGGGAGAAAAGAATTGCAAAGGTACAGCACATTTGATGCCAGTGTGCAGTGATCATAAATACCTTGGACTTATACGGAAATTCTGTTGGGTAATTATCTTCCCGAAAAATTTCTAGGAAACGGGGTTTGACTTCCAGTTTCTTGTCAACAGATGAAACAACTCTAATCACAAGGGATTCAGCCGTTGGAATCTGTCAATATCCGTCCAACAAACAATAAGAATCAACACGTGACAGTTTCTGATTATCGAAGTTCTTCAGCAAATAGATATAACAACATAGAAACCTTCAGAATTCCATCAATAGAATACCTCATCATAGCTTTTTCCTTGAACCCTGGCTCTCTCCATTCTTTCATGCTTTAACCTCCTAAATAACCGTTGTTCTATATGGTCACTGAGTATTGTTCTAGGCAGGTCTTTCGCTCCAAGAACAGCGCTCTGAGGTAAAGGCATTCTCTCACCTTGTTCTACCTCTGCTATATAACAATAAGGGCAGGTATACTCAGCTTGTCCCCCATCATTCCGTCTCCCATTAAATAAAGCACAGATCTGATGCTGCCAGGCTTCACATTTATCACATTGTACCCACTACACATAATCAGAGAAAAAAAAAGAAAACAAAGAAACATTCAGAAAAATCATACAACTGTGGAAGTCAAAGACACAACTAAGTCAACAGGCTTACCCATTCTTCAGTCTCTTCATCATTTTTCTTTTTCTCGAGTCTAGCCTTAGGGATAGCAGTCCCTTCCGCAAGAATGGTGTCTCCACGTGAATCATTGTAACAGGAAATACAAAAGTAATGACGAGTGTCACCAGCTCCAACAGTATAGTACATTGCATTTCTCTTGATGCGGCAACCGCAAGGGGTACAATAAATAGGTGGGGGCTCAAAGGTAAGCTTCTCCACCGCACATAACTGGCAGGAGTTCTCACTCATCGAATGCTCCATTGCCTGATTCTTTTCAGCTTTGGCCTTACTCTGAACAACCATGCAAAAGAAAAAGGACAACTGATTCATTAAAGACAAATAACATGGAGACATTAGCAATAAACAATTTAAAGCAACAAAGCCTTCATCAATAATGAAACGTTCTCTTAGCACATGGATGTAGATCGAATCATAAAGGAATTCAAATCCTATAAACAGCAAATATGAAGGATGGACACAAATAAATGCCGTTTCACTGTATATATCAAAAGTTCAAAAGTTGCAAACCTGGCCAACCCACTGTCGAAGACCACGAATATGTTCCCTCACTTGCTCTGGAGTGAACAATTCAGTTAAAGAAACCCCCTTTATCTTTGGTTTTCCAGACTTGGATGCAGGTTCAGGAGACTCCACCAAATTTTCTTTCTTAGGTGCTTCAGTTTCCTTCTCGATTTTAATAACTTCTTGCTCTGGCGAGCCACCAGGCTTGTCAGCTTTAACAGGTTCACTAACAAGCTTCTGCTTGGGAATATTCTCAGTGATATCACTTTTTGTCTCTTTGAAACCAGATCCTGCTTGACCAGAAACACCAGAAACTTCAACTTTCATTTCCAAGGTCTCAAGCTTTGATGGTGCACTTAAATCACTGGGCCTGTAATCCTTTCTTTCAGCATCATGTGATGATTGTACTTCTCTCACTGAAACAACTGAGCTTTTGCAACTTTCCACCTCACAAACAACAGGTTGTGAACACGACTCCACCTTCAACCGTTTTAACGATGGTTGCAAATTGTCTGAGATATCAGCACTAGGTGGAGGACCAGATATTGATCCACCTAAACCATTCGATAGTCCAGCTCCATTAACTGTGATTGCTGCACTGTTTTCGTTTCTTAAACGGGCAACAACACGTGCATTTGCGTGTTGCTGCAAATAGGTCCTTACAGGAACACAGACAGGGCACTGAGAATCCTGGCAATTCTTATGGTGATTAACCAATGCCCTCGAGTGACGGCAGCGGGGATAAGGACATTGAGGTACATTACAACTGTTCATGTGTCTCCATAACTTCTGAACAGTGATGCAGTTCGAGTCCGGGCACTTCCCTTCGGGCGCTTTACAGGAGCGTGCATGACGCAGAAACAGGAGCCATCTCTGTTGGTTTCTGAACTTGGGATCATGGTTTATGTTTCCAAATCTACATGCAGAACCAATCGGATTTTGTGTATTATGTGACTCAGAAGTAGGAGAAACATGACTTTGACCAATAATAGATACTTCCGAAGACAGATTGTTGGGTTGAGCTTCATCAATTCCAGACATTCTTTGACGGAAATCCTCCTGAATGTGTCGTTCCTTTGACGTACTACAAGACATCTGACTATTTTCCTGAGACTGAGAATGCCACTGACCCCGCAGACCTGATTCTGACTTAGGTTGAACTGAGGGATTGCTAAAGTTATTCATAGAGTCTGAGCTAATATTCTGTGGATGCAGCATCTCCTGGATTTGTTGAGTACTTTGAGGTAGAGATGTGCAAATATCATTCTGATTTGCTGGAGCAGAGAGAACCTGTGCACCAGCAGGATGGTCTTCCACAGAGTTCTGGAACTGGTTCTGGAACTGAGATAGTTGGAACTGCTCAGATGCTTGGGAGTGCATAACTTCACCCTGACTCTCCATCCCCAGATCATGTTTAACATGAGTAACCAGGTCGGAAGTCGCCTGAGGCTGCACAGAAACGTCATTACTCATAAATCTATGTTGCTGCTGGACCTGATGCTTCAATTGCCGCTGATGAAGAAATTGCTGCTGATGTTGTTGAAGCTGATTCGACTGTTGCTGAAATCGATTAGGCTGGTGATGAAACTGTTGCTGTTGATGTGACTGCAGAAAATGTATATATTAGAGGGAAAGAAGACGGGAAATTCATATTCACAAACTGTTCAACTAATTGATGTTTCAATGGTGAACCATGTGGAATGCCTAGAGAATTCGAATGATTCTTACCAGGGAAGAATTGGTTCTAGGCACAGAATGCAAATTTGTTGTATTGATGTTCTGAGTATTTGTCATTGTCCCAGAAGATGTTACAGCTCCATAGAAATTTCCAGATACGAAAGGGTCAGGATTGGTTGTGCCATATCCTTCACCTGAAAATAAATTAATCCATTTTTACCCACACTCACTGACTATTGCACCAGTGTGTGACATTACTACCCATATAAAGACTGGACATAACGATGCAGAAAGAGAGAAGAGAAAGAAATTACCATGAATTCCCGAACGTTGAAGGTTATCAAAAGCCTGATGTACATTTCTGGAATTGTTGGTATAAGATGGACCTGAATCCACATTTTTCGAGATCATCCCCATACCATTTAAGGAGTTATTTGCCACACCAGATGGCTTTTGTTGCATGCCAGGCCTAAAGCCAGCACCCATTTGACTACCAAGGTTGTGCAATATACGACTATTTTGGCTACCAATATGTTGTCTTTGTTGCTGCTGCTGCTGAGGTTCAGATACCATTGTTGGCTCAACGGCAGAAAATCCACCATTGTTGTTGGAAGTTTCAACACTCATGTAAGACTGCCCGCTACTATTGCCATTGTTATTACCATTGTTGTTAACAAACCCCGGAGTAGGAATCATCTGGCTAGGCATTCGTTGCACACCCATGGATGCCATGTTCCCACCAGTACCAAGAGTAAAGTTGCCTGATGACTGCTGGTATCCATTAGACAGATTGCCTGCAGTTGAGAAGTTAAGGTGTTATGAGCAAATATGAGCAAATATTAGCAAATATGAGCATTTTGAACATAAGGTCCAATGAGAGAACCTCCATGCATGGTGTTAGCAGCTAAAAGACTTCCAGTGTTCATTGCTGAGGTTGCAATGTTGTTATTTCCAACTAAAACAGCATCTACAGAAGATGAAACCATCATATTCGGATTCCCCCCATTGTGTGATAATCCAGGAGTAGGTATCATGGTTCCAACAGAAGCAGAATTCGCATGTCGCTGATTGTAGTTATTCAACTGTCTGCCTTTGATCAGGCTTGTCAACCGAGATTCTAGGGTTTGTGGGTTCATGTAATCCTCCTGCAGCAGAAATCGTAAAGTTGCACAATTCAAGAGAAGAGAACCAAAAATGAATTAAATAGCCATATATCAAAAAGCACCAACCAGTCTTGTCAGATTTCAACAGTAGATACTGATTGCTATAAGCCTGAAGACTACTTGGACAATTTTTCCTACTACAAAAAAATTTTGAAATACCTTTGTGACCGCCATTTTACATAGCCCATCCTCTAGCCTTCTAGCAACATCCATATACTTTGCCTTCGAAGCATCATCAGCTGGTGATGGTTGCCGTTGCAGTAAAATGTTGAAGCTGCAAAGAACAAAAGGATAAGGAGTTCAATTAGCAACAATCTCATGTAAGGCATCTATTGAGAAAAACTCACTCTAAACTACACTCCCTGAGAGTCAATCGATATAAATAAAAAAAAAGTATATGACAAAAAAATACCAATATGATAACACAAGGATAAAGCAAAATAATTTTAGAAGTAGAATCTCTGGATATATTTGGGTTCGATATGCTGGGAAAAGACCACAAACTTGCTCCCAATCCACATTAAATTGACATAACTTAATCCATCATGTAGCTGTTATGAATTAGGCCAAGTAACATAGAGCTAACATAACATCTATTAATCGACATAGCATGATTGAATGTTCAATGAAAAGGTGTAGCACAGAATAAAAGTTGAAGACTTACATCTTGCTTCGCATGTACTGTCGAAGTTTCGAAACCTCTTGATCATTCTGACCACCAGTGCTACGTGAAGGTCCTATACCAGCACCAGTAGGAGCAGCACCAACACCAGTACCTCCAACTAAATTCTGCATTTGGGAATTCCCATTCTGCTGGGTCATTGCCCCCTGATTCGGAACCTGCCCAGATATCTGTCCCGATATATGAGCCTGAACATTCATGTTAACTCTTCAATCTCCTTCTCCTTCTCCTAGTTCTTCTTGTAACTAATACTAACAAGCACTGCATAACGTTACTGTCCTCGAACAGTCACAGTATCCAACGCTCATTTCACTGCTCTTAATTATTCTTCAGATGATCTCAGTATAGCAGCACCGAAAAAGCACACACACTTAAGCACAGCGAACTTCCCTGCAAAACAACTCTATATCGTCATAATTTGATCTCAATCACGTTAAACTATGATTGAAGCTTACTAAAACCGGAAGCAAAAATCACCAAAAAAACCCTAGAATTCACCTCCAAGCTAGGAGACGGTATGAAAAGGAGCAATCTTCCAGACCAGAGAGCAAAACCCAGAAAAAATCCTTCTGAACTGATTCGGGGAAACGAATTGCTGATGGTGAATACGATGATCGATTGAGCGAGATGACGATGAAAGGAACAGCCGATGTCGCACGTGTGAACTCACACGAGCCGAGTTCATAAAACGAGAGAATTTGGGATAGAAACAGATTGACAATTGCGGGAAGAGATTCACGAAAATAAACACGAAAGAAGGCGAAGAACAAACGTCGGACGGATTTCCAATTTGGAGGGGTCTGTTCGGTTTTAGGGATTTCGGGAGGGCTCGTTTTGTTTTGGGGATTTTGATTTTCGTTTTTTCCTTTTTAGGGATTCATTGAACTAAATAAATATTATTTTCGTAAATGATATATATTTTGCTTTTTAATATCGTATTTGTCTAAGTTAACGGAGACAACCAAAGGGCGAGAAAGAAGCAGTAGTAGCGAGTAGTGTCGGAGATGGATATGTTCCTGTCCGCCCGATCAGGACTCTCTTTATTTACGAATTTACCCTCATAGTTATCATGTTTGACCAAGTCGCTATTGGTTCCCTTCCCATTTATTTTGTTTTCCTCTTTTTTAGAAACCAATTCCAAACAGAATACATTTTATTCTCATTATAATAACTTTATGGGTTATCTTCTAATTTAAATACCTATACACTTATGATTAAAATTATTTATACATTCGAATAATTATTACTAAAATCTAACAAAATTCCATTTTAAATTTCATTTTATTTTTTGAATACTTAAAATAACCGAGGCCACGGCCCGTTTTACCACCCTAATCACAACCATGTAATGGGTATCATAGCAATGCCAATGTACCGACAGTATAATTTATTGTTAGACTGCATATTGAATTCGGAAATAACCGGGATTCTTAACCGGTTTGATCAATACACAAAAGTCTGCAGGTACCCTTGAGTAGGACTAATGCAAAAATTCTATACAAGAGGATTAATTGAAGGTGGAGGACCGGTGTTGTGGTGCTATGTGGAAAGAGTTACCACAATCAATAGAGGTTTGCATTAGAGGATTCCATCTATCAAATACTATCCTGCCACCACGGCCGATTCTCCCCTGAAACCTATTTGGAGGCTGCCCTCGAGCTCCGTTTCTTGATGACGATGAATCTGATGGAGGGACTATACCTGCAGCTGTCAGTTTATTCGGGACCAGTGGTTTTGTGAACACCAAGACTGGCTCTTTAGGATCCTATCGAAAGACGATAACGGTGAGTCATTTCAGATTATTCGAGTAATCAATCAATGTGACAAGAGGAATGAGCCTAGTTGATATGGAAACTCTACCAAGTGCTTCAATCGGGGACCAATGTTAAGAAATAGAAAATAAGAGATCGAGGGTACCAGTCGGTGAAGCCATCCATGAAGAGAATGTCGTCTTCTCGACTCTTGCCTAGTACCTCCAGCTTGAGTTATACCTAGATTTGATTCGGTGAAACCTGAGTGAGAGGTAATGGAAGGTCTTGGGCGTGCACGAGCACTTGTGGGATCATCTGAATCCATAAATTCATCCTCGCTTGAACCAAATCTGTAAGATGTAGGGAGTGCAAGCCCAGGAAGCGCCAAGCTGTCTTCAAGGAGCTCAGTTTCGTGCTGCAAGCACACATCAAAACAAAATGGATGTGATTGATGAATTTTGAGAATCACTTGAATATGTTTCAAGAAGTTGGAAAGGTAACCAAACCGAAGAATTGTTTTTTTCTGAGATAAGGAATTGATACAGAAGACATGTACCTATAAATGCAGTAGTACTCATGACCAACGGGAAATACCAATTATAACAAGTGCTTGGTTAAAGTTCATTTATATGCGAAAGGGCGTCATACAAATAAAAGAGATGCCAGTGAAGATATTATAGGAATACCTTATATTTGAGTTGGATCCTCATAAGGCTAACCTCGCTGTCCACGACAGCTCTCTTCTTTTCTTCTCTCTACGAATGTAAAATTTGAATCAAGCACCTCGGAAGAATGGCTCTGTTAAAATATAAATGAAGTTTACATACAAGTTGTAACTACAAACACCATAAAGAACACCTTAATGAGGGCCTCGAGAATGGTCTTCGCTTGGTCAAGATTGCGTCTGACCTGTTGTTAACAAACCAAGTAAGAAACAATCAAAAGTTCCGCATAGACTATAAGGCGAATTCTAACACTCTTAACCTTGTGTCATTCATCAGATCAGAACTCAGATCAGTACCATATAATTAACAGCCGAAAAACTCGAAGTTATCCAGAAAGATTTCAGACAAAAGCATAGTCAATATGTTGTATTGTACAAGAAATTGAGAACATCCAAATTAGAAAGATGGGTCAGAACAAGCAACACAAATAGCTTCAGAATTTCACCTGACGAAGCTTTTCAAAGGACTGCACATTGTTTTCCCTCCTCTGCATCTACAGAGAAGTCAGCCTCGTCAGTATTTTAAATTTCAGTTGAGATAAAAATGTTGTATCCTGATGGAAATTTTCCATAATGAAAAGAATAAACTGAAAAAAACAATTATACACAAAAGTATAAATAGCACAAAACAAGACAACCTACCCTTCTTGTGTGGAGTCTGTGGGCTTTCTCCCTCGGCCTAAAGACATTGTATGGATTGGTGTCATTAACTGGTGGAGGAGGCTGTTTTAACCAAAGGAAGCATCAACTAAATGGGTAGCCCCTTAATGAATTCATTATTGCACATAGCCAAGATCAAGTACAAAAGAGACAAAAACTAAATGACAGTACAAACCTGTACACGCCGCAAAATAGGCTTCTGCCATCTTTCACGCTACGAACAAATAAGAGAGTGGGAAACAAAATAGTGTTTGTGTCAGACGAAAAATGTGCGCGAAAACATTCCAATTTAAGATGAGTGGACTGTTGTATAACACAATAAATAACGTTACTCCCATAACAAAGAAAGCATATGCCTCATGAACCAAGAATACTGCTAAAAAAGGTATGGTGCATCCAAAAAGAAAATCAAGCATTATCAAATCATGCCACAATATCACTAGCTAACCTTCTCTTTCCAATAGTTATAGATAGCCTGGAAAATCCCATATTTAATGGACAGTGATTGCAGTGCCTGAAATTACAACGAAACAACACAATAAGAATACCTTCTTTAAATGGTTCAAAAAAACCTATCTAAAAAACTAATATTTCTAAGGATGCACTCATCCCCTGGAGGCATTACAAACATTCGGTGCAAACATAGCCATCGTAAGTGCTGTAGGTGCAAAGAGGGAGAGGAATTGCAACATCTGACAGTGGCTGTAATGAGAACTATCTCGATCCTAAATCTTTCTTTTGACTGTTACAACTGAATCTCAGTTCTGGGTATTAAAACAAGTAAACATGAAAGAAAACAAAAAATAAACCTCAATAGCAGCATCAAGCTGCAGAAGCACTGGAACTGGTGAGCCGAGAGAAAGTGTGATAACTCCAGCTCTTTCCCGTGCCTTGTGATCCAACACCTCTAGTTTAAAAAGAATGCTCTCTAACCTGTACCAAATAATTTAGCATAATCACATAAAGCACTATGGGAAGAAAGATGCTTCTTTTGACATTAACATTTTTCTATCTTCAACGTTGAATCAAGAGAAGCATTTTGCATTTTCCTAATCAGGCTCCATATATGGGGTTATCAAACCGAGTATGTGCTTTTCTCAGGCTTTGCACTTGTAACAAATCCATCCAATACTCGGGTCCAAAATTGATATATACCCAAAAAGAGACCGAAAATTATTGACGTGTATAGCATCCAACTAATCCATCTACAATACCTTGAAAACATCATATACCCAAGCCTCAACGAACCCGTGTCTATATGTTTAAGTGTGGTAAACATGTTAAACTCATTAAGCGAGGCAATGACAATTTAAAAATAAAAGAATTTTAGTGTAATGGATACAGATAATGATTGAGTACTTTACTTTTCAGGAGACAGAATCTTCTTGTCCTTGTTAAACTCATTAAGCCAGTCATCATCCTCGTTGTCTAGGTCATACTCCACAAATTCTCCAAGCTCAGCCCGAGCTGCAGAAGGGATTTTCAAGTCCGTATATAACAGATAAATCATCTTAAAAGTAAAGAAATATTCAAAAATATGCGGTCTGGATACCTCCACGTGCACGTAAGTAAGTAGTGGGCTGATTGAAAGTTCGCGAGTAATCCCTTTCATATGTATCTACAACAACAAACTGAGGTGTAGGTATTTCCGCAGTAAATTTCCTACTGGGCACTTGATGCACCTGAAAATCCAAAAGAATGTAACCTTAACATCTCATGAGATGTACATCAAAACTGATGCTAAAACATCATACTCATTAGCTTGAAATAACATTTCTTAATCTGAACCTGAATGGATGATTCCCTAATATACATGAGCTGCAAATGAGATGCACAAAAGCTTTTACGGTACAACTTAAGGAGACAGATAACAAAGAACAAATTCAAGAACATGGGTTCACCTCATTGTCAGTGTCAGCCGCGGCTATTCGCAGAAACAGAGAATTCCTAGTGGTAGAAGTAGGTGTATCATCATCTTCGAAGTCTCTGATCGATTTTAAAATTGGAAGTTTTTTGTGTATATCCAAAGGGCGAGGTCGGAAAGATAACCTACTCATTTTACCCTCCTCACTACTATTCAACAGGATCCGTATCTATATAATTAAATGCACACGACCACCATCTCTTCTTGGTTTATTGTTCCCATTAAAAAGCAAATAAGTACAACATTGAGAGAGCACGTTACGCCAAACTACAACGGAAAGCGTGCAAAATTTCCACCGAGAATCACTTCAATTCAAAAACCCAGAACCCTAAATTCGAATATGCGAACAAAATCTCCAGGAAAATCGTAACACGAAGAAGAACTAAAAACAGACTTGATACTTACAGGACGTGATAAATGGTCCAAAATACTAGGAGACAAACACGAAGCCTCGATACTACCCAATAAATACAAGTTATATGGTTCGGATTATAAATTCGGGATTGATAATTCAAATCGGACCAACTCCAATCCGGAATTCTAGGGTTTATCTTCAGGATAAACTCCGACAGTTACAAATCCTATTCCGGTGGGATTTCGGCGTCTCCAAGCTTGACCGAGAAGACAATAAGGGGTACGAACGGAGGAAGGGGGGAGCTATAGAAATGGCTGAGAACAAATCTCCCATATAGATGGAAAAATCATAAATAATGAAAGCCGACGTTTGTGATTTCACAGTGTGCAGTTGAAACGGAGGAGGGAAAATTGGTTTATTCGGGTTCTGGTTTCAATTATTTTTATTTTGTCGGGCTTCATCTCGCCTCTCAGCTCAATTGTTTTAGACCAGTGTAAATTAAAAAAACTAGACAAGGTATATTTTCACTTGACCAACTTCAAAAAACTCTATTTTGCTATTTTAACTTTAAATCTACAATTGTGTTTGATAAAATAAATAATTTTAAAAATATCTATATAAATATTAAAATTCTCAAATTAATTTTGTATGGCCATACGACTTTTGTAACCATAGGATCCTTGTACGACCGTGTGACCATGTGCGACCATACATTCTTTGCCCAGAATGGCCCGAAATCGTTCGAAGATACCCGACCATGCGACCCTTGTACGACCATACGGCCCCATGCGACCATGCGATCCTGTGTCCGAAATCGTTCGAAAATGTCCGAAAATGCGCGAAAATGTCCGACCATGTGACCCTTGTACGACCATACAACCCTGTGCCCGAAAATACCCGAAAATACCCGATCATGCGACCCTTATGCGACTATGCGACCCTTGTGCGACCATGCGACCCTGTGCCCGAAATTGTCCGAAAATGCCCTAAATCGTCCAAAATCGGTAGAATATCGCTCAAATCAACCGAAAACGGTCGAAAATCGCTCGAAATCGACTGAAATCGCCCGAAAACGGTTGAAAACACTCGGAAAATGTTCGAAATCGGTCAGAAATGCTCATAATCACTCGAAAATCGCTCAGAATCGCTTGAAGTCGGTCGAAAACGCTCGAAAATCGCTCTCAACTTCTAAATCGCCTCTCGCTACTTGTATTTCTTAAGTTTGAAATTTGGGGGCAACTTCAAAAGTTTCAAAACGTATGTGTTTTTTAAAAACAAAAAAGGGCAAAATTGTCTTTTATCTATTTTTTTCATTACATTTTCAAGCGTATGCGTGAAGTCATATAGTATTACGAGGGTATATCTGATATTATTAGGGATGGACAATCCGAGTTTCGGAACGGGTTCCTCAGATTCGGTACGGGTTCGGGTTTCTCGGGTTTTAAAAAATTGAACCAAAAAAACCCCCCATTTGGTTTTCGGGACGGGTTCCTCGAGTTTTGGTCCGAGTTCGAGTTGTTTGGATTCTGAAACATTGAACCCAAAAAAACCCGAATTGTATTTGGGTTATTTCGGGTTCTCGGGTTCTTCGGGTTTTTTTGGTTATTTAAATACGGGTAATTCGGGTTTTAAACAGGTAATTCGGGTTTTAGACGGGTAATTCGGGTTCCAAATTTAACATACAAAAAATTAAAAACAAATACAAAGTAAAAATCCATAAACAACAATACCAAGTAAAAATTCAAAAAAGAATAGCAAGTAAAAAATCCATAAAAGCTATTCGATTCATTCATTCTTGAAGAAGACTTCTACTCCGAAAAACGCCAAAATAAACTTCTTCAACCTGAAATTTAAATATTTTTTACGAGTTTAGATTAGAATACATAAATAAATAAATATTTAAAGTTCATTTCATATATTGTATTTAAAGAGTGTATAAAATGAATACATAATCAAGTTGTATGAAAAGAAAATTACGTCTCATAATCATCCATCCTTTGTGTACGATATGTTACATAAGAAAGATTAAAATAATAAGTTTAAAGTTAACGTAATATGATAAAAAAAGAAATAGGAAAAATTCATACCTTGAGAAAGTGTGTCCATGAATTCGGTTTCATCCATTAATTGTTGAAGACTCATTGTTGTATCTACCCGAAACGATGATCACAACCAATTTTGTGTCAAAACCAAAGCTTCAACCATGTTAGGAGTCAATAAACTCCTATATTGGTCTAGGATACGTCCACCGGTACTAAATGCTGATTTGGATGCAACCGTTGAAACAGGAATCGCAAAAACATCTCTAGCCATTTGCGCTAAAATTGGAAATTTAGTACTATTCACTTTCCACCACAATAATATGTCAAATTTCAGACTCAATCTATTACAAGATTGAAGTTCAAGGCCTTCCATCAAATAAATATCCAATTCATTTGAAACATCTTTCGCCTTTCCTTTATCAACAACCAATTTTTTAAATTCTCCCCACAGATCATCTTTTTCCTCCTCACACTCATCAACAATATATTCCTTCTCTTGGCTTTCACTACAACTTCCACTTTCCAAAATATTTTGATTTTTATACTTTGCATTAAACTCCATAAAGCTTTCGAATAAATTCCAAGAGTAATTCTTTCATCTCACCACATTTTACCACATCATTCTCATACATCTTTTCAAAACAATGAATTGCAAAATTCATTTTACTCTGCGGATTAAGGACAATAACGACTAGTAAAATCTTGGTAATTTGATCCATATTGTCCCAATACTTATCAAATTTATCAGTTTTTATGCAAGATGTCATACTACTCATCACAGGATCATCACTACTAGCCATCGACCTCAAAGTCATTTCAATCTTGCATATTTCATTAAAACATCCACTAGATGTCACTTTTGTAGAAGTAGAAAATGCCAAAGTTGAATCATAAAAGATTTTCAAGAATCTTAGTATTCGATGAGCATTTTTCCAATCACTACTTGATGGCAGTCCAACCCTTCTTCCACTTATTGTATCTTCCTCATGAAAATAAGCATCATAATGCTGGTCCTCATCTGCCATTCTATCAAATGTCATTCTAAATTTTAGCGATCGCTTGCTTCCTTTACAGACCGGTTCCCGTTGTGAGGATTCAGACGACCGCACTCAACATAAGATAAGTTGAATTCCATCTTGTGCTACAATCCAAAAGCAAACTCCCCCGACCAATTTTTTCTGTAACACTCGAACTTGAAATGTCTAAAACCTTAAATCAGATGATCGAACATATTTCACTACATTCCTTATACTAATCACACTATCACCAATCTCCCTCAAGCATTCATTTACAATCAAATTTAAAATATAAGAACAACATCGTACATGCATAAAATTCACCATCAAGTACTAGTGCATCATCTCTCCCAAGTCTTCAATTTACTTCTCAACATCTTAACTGCACGATCATTCGAACTAGCATTGTCAACAGTTATTGTGAACACTTTTTAATATCCTAATCAAGCAAATATTCTCAAGTTGATTTTCAATTGTTTACCCTTTATGATTGGACACTGGACTAAAACTAATAATCTTCCGATGTAATTGCCAATTACTATCAATAAAATGAGCAGTGACGACCATATAACTCACAGATGTGATAGAAGTCTATAAATCAATCGTCAAAGACACCCTTCCCCCATTAATCATACTTTTCAAAGTAACTTTTTTAGAAGCATGCATTTGAAGCACATCCTTCGTAATAGTTTTTCTCGAGGGGCAACAAACTTAGGACACAAGACATTGCAGAGATGTCTAAACCCAACATTCTCAACTATAGAAAGTGGCATTTCATCCATAATAATCATCTTAATTGTTGCTTGTCTACATGATTCTTGACTAAATCCACGCGCAACAAGCATATTACCAAAACTTTGACTTTCAGTATCAGCTCTAGTTAAGACCTTCCGACTATCTATTTCAACAAAATTCTTATAGTTTTTTCAGATGCGAAGATGTTTATTCATACTACTAGTCCCATTTTCACTACTCTCGCATTTCAATCTTATATCACAGTAATTACATTTACTGTATTTGTCACCTTTTCTGAAAAAATGTCTCCATATGAACGTACTATTTTTTGGATTTGGGAGACATATCATTTGACACCGATGTCGCAACTCTTTTGTTCGATTGAACTTCATTGTCACCGGAATGATCAAAAACAGTCATTTTCATCTGAGACATAAACCAAATCGCAAAAATTTTAGTACAATGTTAAATATGAAGCCAAACAAAAGCCTAACAACAAGAGCAATGAGACAGAGAGATTCACCAAACAACAAGAACAAAGAGACACACATTATGTCACCAAACAGCAAAGAGACAGTATGCTTCATTATCAATTGAATTTTTCAACTTCGGTTCAAAACATATTTTGGATTTAAATAACCACCAACCATACAACTAAGAAAGCAAAAATCTATAGGATCCAAGAATAATACAGGGCTCGTTTTGCAATCAACCAAATAAGTGACTTTTAGACTAAAAGTGTTGGTTTCAGATGATCGACGACGGACGAGAATGCTGACATTCAACACAAAAGTATACATACTGCGAAAATAACAGCTCCAAAGAAGAAGACATACTACGAAAGAGACATACTGGTTTCAGGTAACAAAAAGTATGTGAATAAGACATAATGCGAAAGTGAGATTGACCGGCTTTGGGTGATATTGAAACAGAGAGCCGAGCAAGAATTACAATGCTGAAATAGAGATATTGAAACAGAGAGCCAAGGAAGAAGTCTTACAATGCTGAAGATGCTGCGACGAACGGGGGGAGGAGGGGCGACGGACGGGAGGATGAGGGGCGTCGGACGGGAAAAAAGGAGGCGACGAACGGGAAGAAGGGCTTACAATGCTGAAGTTGTTGCGATGGACGAGAGGATGAGAGGCAACGGACGGGAGGCTGAGGGGCGACAGACGGAAGGAAGGAGGCGACGGACGGGAAGGAAGGCTTACAATGTTGAAGCTGCTGCGACGGACGGGAGGATGAGGGGCAACGGACGGGAGGATGAGGGGCGACGGACGGGAAGGAAGGAGGCGATTTGAGAAAAAATCAAGGAGGCGCGTTCGTATGAGTGAGAGAGTGAGACAGAGGGGACGACGGACTCACTCTTTACGAAATTAGGAGGGTTAAGGTTTGTTATTTGTTTAGTTTTTTTTGTTCGGATTCCTCGGGTTCTCCCGAACCCAACCCGGACCAACCCCAACCCGTTTGGGTTTTAGATATTGAACCCATATGGGTTTTCTACAAAATGCATATATCTCATGGGTTGGGTTTTTCGGTTTGGGTCGATTCGGATAACCCGAAATGCCCACCCCTAGATATTATGCCATTTTCACTCCATCCTTTTTATTTAATCTCAAATATCTTCTAAGAATGTAATTTTTTTAAATAAACTCCCTTTAAAAAAATAATTTATATTATAATTATCAAAATTTATAATTATATAAAATTGTAAATGTCTAAAATTTTTATAAAAGATATATTTAATTTATAATTTTTTAAATTGATAGTCATATTTATTTTTTATAGGTAATATAACCATTCATTTAAATACACAATTTATAAACTCCAAAACTCTTTTTATTCTATCATAGTCTCTTCATTCTCTCATATTCAAGTTATAGATAAATGTTTTATCTTTTAATTCATTAAATATATACACATATATATCATATATGAGATATATTAATAATATGATATATTATATATATCATATATAATACACATATATACCATATATCATTCTACATGCATATATATATATATAATAATACATATGCTCATATATAATTATATGACATATATATATTCATGTCGTATATATATTTATTATCATTGTATTATTATTAATTTTACACGTTATCAGCACGAACGCTTTTAACAAACTAAAAATAAAAACCATATATTTCATACCATAAAAAAATTACGTAGTAAAAAAAATTACTCCGTAAAAAAATTACCGTAAAAACAAAATCCTTTAAAATTATTTATCTTATTTTCAATCAACTTTAGTTTTCACTTTGGATTCGGTTTAGAAAATATATATGAACATCATGGACTAAAAATTAGATATCATGTACTAAAAATCGGACATCATGGACTAAATACCGAACATAATGGACTTAATATCAGACATTATGGACTGAATACCAGACATCATGGACTAAATACAATACATCATGGACTAAACATCAAATATTATGGAATAAATAACAAAAATAAAATACTTCATATGATATAATAGACTCGGCTATCATGTAATATCTTAATACCTTTGTATTTATCTTTTATTTATTTTTTATAAAGGATGTCATACCACGTAATTATTTATTTTATATCATTTATTTATGTCATTTATCTTTACCTAGTAATTTATTTTTCAATTTATTTTTTTATTAACATATTTATTTTTATTTTGATATGATATTCTAAATATTATTATGATAATGAATAACTTGAATTTTGTTTTTTGAATATAGTTATCATGTTGATCCTAGTGAATCTTAAATATTATTATGATAATGAATAACTTGAATTTTGTTTTTTGAATATAGTTATCATGTCGACACTGATGAATCTCAAAATAGCGGCCCTTGATGCCTTTGGGAAAAACTACATGATATCGACAGTTGATACCAAAATGCATCTAAAAGATAGAAAAATCATTGTCAAGATTGATAAAGATAAAAATTACTCAGAGGAGGAAAAGGTAAAACCCATTATCTTTTTACGCCATCATATTGACGATGGGTCAAAGAATGAATATCGAATAAAAGAAGATCCTGCACATTTGTGGGAATCTCTTAAAGATAAATTCGATCACAAAAAAATATGATCCTCCCAAAAGCAAAGAATGACTGACTGAATTTTAGATTAGAGGATTATAAATTCGTGGATGAATATCATTCTACAATGTTCGAAATAATCTCCAAGATGAAATTATGTGGAGAAAAGATAAGTGATTATGATAAATTGGAGACGACATTATCTACATTCCATGTTGATGATGTCATTTTACAACAACAATATCGTGCGAAGGATTTCAAAAGCTATCGTGAGTTGTTGTTGCTTCTTCTCGTTGCAGAACTACATAACTAGCTATTAATGAAAAATCATCATGCTCGCCCCAGTGGTTCTGCACCGTTCTATGAAACGGATGCGATTCATCGAATCATAACCATTGGCATGGTCGTAGATGTGGATATATACATGATTATGGTCGAGATCGTGGACGTGGTCGCGGTCGTGGTCATGGATATGGTAAAGGAAGAGGCTGAAGTATTCCACCAAACAATTTCCATCTTGGAGATAATAAAAGGAAGGATGATCGAATGATTGAAAATGAAAATGTGACTAAAAAGAGAAAAAGATACAATATGGTATCGGTACAGTATGAGTGGACATTGGTATCAAATGTGTCGTACACCGAGACACTTTGTTGATTTATACCAAAAATCACAAAAAGATAAAGACTAAAATGTTCAAACAAACTTTTTCTCTGATGATCTCGATGATTTCCTTGATGACAACAAGGGTGGAATGCATCTCGCCATCGTAGATTTGCATGGACAACAATGACAATGAATGATATCGGCGTGATTTTTTTATTTTTTATTTTTTAAGCTTTAGCTTATTTTTCAAATGTATTTTTCTTTTGGTGTTTAGTTTAAGTTTTATTATATTATCTTTATTGTAGTATTTTGATAATTTTTGTACATTATCTGCAACTGTAATTTCATATATATTTTAGGTTCACACTATATTTCTCGAATTAAAGTAACATCAAATATCTTACGATTAAATATCAACGATGGAGATATATGTCTAACGAATTATGCTACAACGTAAATAATATTGAAAGATAAAAAGTATTTCTCCAAGTTGAGATACATGAATATAGTGTCAATAGATATCTCGAAATGCAAAAATAATTGAGGGATGTGGAGAAGCAAATTTTATAATGCCCGGAGGGATAAAATTTATTATAAAAGATGCATTATTCTCTCCACAATCCCAAATAAATTTATTTAGTTTCAAAGATATTCGTAAAAATAGTTTTAATGTTGAAACCATGAATGGTGAAAATCGTGAATATCTTTATATCACGATAGAAAGAAACATATTGTGGAAAAATTATCACCTTTATCCTCTGGATTATATTTCGCAAAGATAGGAGTGGTTGAATCATATGTCACCTTTAACCCCAAAGTATAAATATGTGTTTAAGATTTGGCATGATCGACTGGGTCACCCTGGTTCAATAATGATGCGGAGAATAGTTGCAAACTCCAATGGTCATCCATTAAAAATTGAGAAGATATTTCAATCTCATGAGATCATATGTACTGCTTGTTCTCAAGGAAAATTGATAATGAGACCATCATCGGTCAAAGTTGGGCATGAATCACCATCGTTTTTAGAACGAATACATGAGAATATATGTGAACCAATTCATCCACAAAGTGGATCATTTCGATATTTTATGATATTGATCGATGCTTCAAACAGATGGTCACACGTTTGTCTATTATCAACCTGCAATATCACATTTGGGAGGTTTCTTGCTCAAATAACAAAATTACGAGTTCAATTCCTGATTGTCCTATTAAAAAGTGAGGCTTGATAACCCTTGTGAATTCATTTCTCAAGCTTTCAGTGATTATTGTACATCGATTGGCATTGAGATTGAAAATACTCGAAATTATCTGAAAGAGGAATTTGAAATGAAAGACCTTTGACAAACAAAGTTTTGTTTTGGTTTACAGATAGAGCATCTAAAGAATATTATATTTGCACATCAATCGAATTATACAAATAGAGTATTAAAATTCTTTAACATAGATAAAACAAATTCATTAAATACTCCAATGGTATGTAGATCTTTAAATGTTGAAAAGGATCAGTTTTGTCCTTGTGAAAAAAAATAAATATATACTTGGACCAGAAGTATCATATATGAGTGCAATAGGGGATCTCTTGTATCTAGTAAATTGCACTCGTCCTGATATAACATTTGCTACTAATCTTTGTCACGATATAGTTCTTCCTCTACACGTCATCATTGGACAGGGATTAAACATTCGTTTCGATATTTATAAGGGAAGATTGATTTAGGATTATTTTATCCTAGAGATTTCAAATATGAATTGATCGGTTTTGCAGATGCAGACTATTTATCAGATCCTCATAAAGCCAGATCACAAATTGGATAGGTTTTCACAATTAGAGGTACGACGATATCACGGCACTCTCAGAAGCAAACATTAGTTGTAACATCTTCAAATCACGTTGAAATCATTGCACTCCATGAAACAACTAGAGAATGTGTGTGACTCAGGGCTATAATCCGACGTATACAAGAAACATGCGGATTAGCGGCTAACATCGATCCAATAATATTTATGAAGATAATGCAGCATGTGTCACCCAAACAAAAGAGTAATACATCAAAAACGATAGAACGAAACATATCCCTTCCAAATTTTTTTCATATATCCAAGAGCTTGAGAAGAAGAAAGAAGTTGATGTGAACCACTATCGTATCTTAAAAGTCAGGACAAACATTCACTTAAAATTAAATGCGAATCAAGCAAACTACTCTGCCATGATTGAGTTTTCCGATTGGATGTTGAAATTAGGATGATAATCTCTCAAAGCTAGCGATAGACAATATTTAATAGATATTCCAACTCACATATTAATAATAATGGGTTGAGACCCTATACACGCAGTGCAGTTACTGTCAAATATGGGTTGGGCCTAACTAATCCCAAAAGCTAGCTCAAGAGTTTAGGGTTGTCCAACACCATATATACAAGTCCCAAGGTTCATGTCCTAGCCGATGTGGGACAACTTATCATAACAGTTACACATGTGAACAACAATTTAGAAACCTAATACAAAGACCTAAAGTTTTTCAGATAAAGCGCAATTTTATATCCTACTTGATCAAATAAACACATACTTACTAAAAAAATGCATGGCAATGTCACTGAATACTTAAGCTTTGATCAATATGTTCTTCCGATGACCATGCAAATTATATGCACGAAGCATATATTGTTGAATTTTTAAATGCAATAAAAACTGTTAGGGATACATCATCATTGTGTGCGCTCAAAACTGCGCACACCAGTCATATTACTACAGAATATCGATCAATTTCTAGGCCTTTGCAATGACACACGATTCCAAATAACAAAACTAGAGAAACATATATTTGAGGGGAGCATAATAACAATGCCGAGAACGAAGTATTCATCACGATGTTACCATTTATACCAAACAATACGGTTTTGTCATTTTATTTTAAACGAAATCAATTTCTCATAGCAACTTGTTTCGCAATGACAATTAACAAACGTCAAGGGCAAAGTCTTATTAATATTGGTATATATTTGTCAAAAACCAGTTTTCAACCGTAGTCTATGTATATTGTTATTTCTTACGTTGACACAGAGACAGATTGAAAATATTAATTCCTGACGAAATCAACACATACACAAACAAACGATAAACTTTGTGTACAAGAAAATTCCTCGAATATAAGAATGTCATGTCTTATCACAATCTTTATGTACCATTCGGTTATATCACAATTGTCTCTTCTGCTACATATCAATACCAAATGTCAAAAACGAAATCTATGTCGGAACGCGAGTATAATCTAATTTTAATATATTTACAAACCCTAGCCGACTTCAATTTTCTTTATCTTTTAACATTTCGCATCATGAAAAGATACCATAGTTGTTATTAAATTCCAATTTTGGATTTTGGGAGCAAATAATCAAACCAATCAAATTAAAACCAAAGTGTTTGACATTTTCTTGTGGAAAAACTTTTATTTTTTCACCATAATCGCGAGAACTCAATACCATAATCCTTCGGACTATAATAGATAATTCTCGAATTATTTACGATATCCTTCAAACCGTAAATTGCATAAATCTTTTTTTTTCTTTCTTCATTGTCATAAATAAAAATGTACAAATTACTAAAACTAGATTTGGTTTCTCCGATTTGTTCTTCTGGAGAGAAAAGAACAGAAATCCTCAAATACTATTTACAGAGAAGAACCAAAAAAGCTTCATTTTTCACCATTTCTTCTTGTTGTTCTTCAAAAAGCACCAAAAACGTTAACTTTTGTCTCTCTTCATTCGTATATTCCTCCCGTTGCGTTGAAGAATTCTTCGCCATTGTTGTTAAATCTTTCACGAAGACGTTCTTCGCCATTGCTTTTTGCTTTTCATCTGACTTAACTTGAAAGGGCTCCAGCTTTTTCTGCGTTTAGATGTCTCACAAAAAAGACCAGAAGCCAGAGCTTGTTGAAGCC
Source organism: Gynandropsis gynandra (assembly GCA_036759665.1). Lineage (NCBI taxonomy): Eukaryota > Viridiplantae > Streptophyta > Magnoliopsida > Brassicales > Cleomaceae > Gynandropsis > Gynandropsis gynandra. The sequence goes on from CM071869.1 coordinate 38,833,621, forward strand.
ATAATTCAAATTCGTCCTCGTCTTCATCCATCATTTCCACGTCCAGATCCCACGGAAATCTACTCGACTTTGATCTTTGCGTCGACTTCTCCAGTCCCACCATGTTCACATGGAAACTGGGTCGATGTGTGTTTGGTCTACACGCCATTCCCTGTAACCAAACATCTATCATCTTCATATTTATATCGGATAATATGCTGCAATAATCTTATTATATCGGATAATCAGTGAATAATCAATAAAGGAATTCATGGGATTAACCACACAATATTACTACGGTAACTAATGTATTACCATTGAGGTGTGTAGAAAAATTCTACCATTGTTTAGTGTAAACAAACTTGAAAAACTCCATTAAAACGGACTAGATGTCATGTCTATAGGATTGTTAAAATATTGTTTACGCCCCCACGATTAGCAACCCTACGTAGAAATCGCTTGGCCGAAAAACAGTCTCCTTTTGGTAAAGAGGAGTTTGGTTTTTGCATTCATTAAAGCCGGGACTCAGTACTGACCTGACAAATAGCCCATTCTGAGGCATCAAAGATCTTGCTTTCCGCACAAACAAAGGCGCGTGGAATTTCCATCTATACAACGACAAATCAACAGGTTGAGAGCATATTGAATAGATCAAAACTCGCAACTATGCTCAAGTTTCTTTGGCAGAAGCATAAGAGAAGGAAAGAACGCAGCCCGACCTTATGGGCTCTTTCGAATGCCAAAGTTCCTTTATGTTCGACCCATCCATCGCCATCCTTAGCTTGATGGTATTGACAACAGTCCTAGAATTTTAAACGAAAGAAAATGAATCTCGTAGAATAGATAACCCAAGAGAAAATTTGAACCGATAAGATGAGCATGAAGGAAGCTCGCCTGACACCATCTCGCCTTTGCCTTACTTCTGTTGGTGCACACCCAAATGTGTGAACTACCACATTTTGTACAATGTATGCGCCTCGACTCTTCTGATCGATACTCGGGGCTATTCTGCTAGAAAAAACAATGTCATGTTAGAAATTCTGCAGCATTTAAACCAAAGGTTTTACAAAATTTGTTTATTTTGCTTGTAGAATAAACAACGAAACAAAAGATTGCACCGACGGATACATCGAGAAGCAAGAGATATCGATTTACCTGGTGGGATGAAGCATGCGATTTCTGACAGACGCTTCTGGTCCTAGATTCTTCTTTCCTTAATTGTTCATCATAATCTCTCTTCTTGACGCAATCAGAAAGAACCTGCAAATTCAATCTAAATTACCATGAGTAAGGTTGTTCTATTAACTTTGCACTATCACATGTTCATCCGTCATTTATTACCTCATAGGCACATTGAAGTTTCTTGAATGATTCACTTGCAATAGGAGTACTCATGTTTTTATCTGGATGAACCAACATGGCCTGGAGAAAACAGAATTTTTACTTGCATCTGGAGAAAATACCAATTACCCGAAATTCAAGCAAGAAAATACCTTCTTTCTATACTCTTTCTTCAAAAGAACAGCATCGACCTTCTTATGCCGAGGAAATCCCAAAGCTTCATAATGATCTAAACTATTTAGTATTCTTTTCATTTCATCCGCTGAACTCGTCTCTAATTTGACTATCTTGACACTAGAAATCTCCTTCACAGTATTAACAACAGTTGAAGTAGAAGCCGGCTTAGTGGATGATTTGTTTGTTTGGACCTTTACCTCCGGTGGTTTTTCATCTTTGACGGGAACAGAAGAATATTCAAACTCCCTCGGATATTCATCTTCGATAACTGTTGCAGGTTTCTTTGGCTCCTCGGGTTGTGTTTTCTCATTTACATTGTCACACCATTGAAGAAGACAATTAAACATATCGTTGGATAAGTATGCAAGATTAACTGAGAGAAATAAACCGAGCCATCCGAGTCTGACTTTGACACAGTACATTGCATACACCGTTGCCATCAGAACCACCAGCCGTGCATGATTCAAGGAAAACAAATAACCTGAATGGAATAACATTAAGTAAAACGGTTCATAAGCTTACGATGAGAAGTAGGTAGAAAGAACAAGAACTGCAAACAGAGAAAACAAAACGTAGGTGGCCCCAAAGACCGAAAACCTCAAATAAAATGCAACAAGACTGATGTTGATTGAAAGAAATTTGAAATTTGGAAATGTATAGCATCACAAGAAGAATAAGAACACAACCGAAACTCTAGAAAGGCCGGAATCCTACAATTAGTTCACCATATACAACACCTATTATCCTCTATTTATGAATGGATTCTACCAAATAAGAGAGATTTGCTTGTGCTCTAATGAAAACCAAGAATCAAGAATGCTTTGAAGATGATATTGAGAAGATAGAATAGAAGAGATATGAAGATGATAATCAGAAGCATATGACACTTTCAAACCGGAAACAGAAAGCATTACCTCCAATGACAAATAAAGTTCCCGTGATCCAAAAGTTAGCATACATCCACAAAATCAAAATGCCAAATAGTCCAACAATGAAGAGTCCCGGAGTGCAACCCATGTACAGGACAACGCCACCAGCAGCTCCCTGCAATTGCGAATTAAAGGGTCGCAATCCACAACTGCTACATCAGTCGAATATCATAACTGAATCTCCAAACAGGATGTAGATTTAAGAGAAACCTAAAGATTTTCTAGGAAATAACTCTCAGGATCAAGAATCTTGGCTTCTAGATATCACTACATAAGTTTCTTTATCATACAACAATGGCCGGGAATGAAATTTTCTCAGAAGCAAACAACTATTAGAAATACAGGATCAGGATTGCAAAAAAGATAATAATCTAGAGAAATTACCATACTGATCAGCACATAAACCAGGACAGAAATTGAAGTCAGGCTAAGGAAACAACTCCACATGATGACAAGCAAAGCAGCTGAGCCCAATTTAGCACTAGACTGAAAACCTCTCAAAATGCAGTCTTTCCAGTAAACCAATGACAATCGAATCAGACCTAATAACTTCCCACATCCATTGCACACTAATGGCCAGTGATGCTCCAAAACAGCCCCCATCTTCTCCCCAAAACATTGCATCACAGTGTAAGCACGACAGTACACATGTTTCTGAGATTGCAGCCATTGCCAACCTTGCTTCACCAACCCAATATCTTCCATCTCTAAAATCCAACCCTAGCAAGACCCACCACTTCCTCCCTAACTCAGAATTACGCCAACCCACATGACATTAGGTCTTGATAACCATAATCACGAATCTGTAGACCCTGAAGTAGCTTCTCACTCATGGATTCAAAAACACTGGCAATTGACAAGCTTCAACAGCTAATTCCAAATATTATCCACAGCCTCCGGGAAAGCAAAGATGCAAAGATACCAATACAGTAACAGAAGCAAGGAGATAAAAAACAGATAGACGGATAATCCGGTCACGCTTATTCGTTCAACGCAAATCCCTTCAAATGCAAGTTTCCGTAGCCAAAAATAAAATTAAACATTAAAATGGAAAAGAAGAAAGCAAGCTCCAGAATATCTGAAACAAACAGAATCTTCCTTCTCCTTTTTTAGCAACAAGTATCAACTTCATTAAAGAAACACTGAATCACCCACCAAAATCCAAGCTAGAACCGATTCCCCTACAATAGGATTTGGGTTCATGATTCTTTCCGGCAAATAAAACAGACCCGGATAAGAATTAGCTTCGTCGGAGCACCAGAAGACACTCACCGACAAGCATTTCTCGGTTGGGTACACAGAAAGAGTGAAAAAGTAAAAAACAAGCTTTATCTAAAGGAGATAGGTAATGTGGCATGAGGTCGAGAAACCCTAATGGAGGTCGTGAAAAAGTTAAAAGACGAAGCTTTGAAAAGGTTCAAAAAGCTCTCTGAGAGAGAGAGAGAGAGAACGAGAGAGAGCTGAATAAGTGAACGTATTCTTTTAAATTCGTGGGTCCCACTTTACTTCCATAAGCAAAAATCACCTGTAAATGTTCCTACATTAAATCTTGTAAACCTTAAACGTTAGGATTAGACTACAAACTACGTCTCCTTTTGGATTTCGATTCCGATACGAATTTAAATTGGTTTGATTTAATTTAATTATACAAGAATTCAATTTAATTGTATCATTAAAATATTATAATTAAAATTTTAATTTATTCGATTATTTTGATTTTATCAAATATTTTATTATATAAAATTATAAATAAATGATATTATTCGAAATATTTCAAATAATTTGTATATTTTAAAAATATAATATAATATATCATTATTTAAAGTTGATATTTAATTTTAATTATTAAATATATTAGATAAATATTCATTTGATAAATATCATTTATCTATATATTTTTATATGTTTATATAATCAATCGGTTATCTATATTTATTCGGTTAATAATCGAATCGAATACTATTCAGTTTTTTAACTTTTGTACCCTATCGGATATTTTATCTACATCGAACCAAATCAAATGATCATAATTCGGTTCGGTTTGATTCGGTTTTATATAACCGAACCGAAATGTACACCTTAATACAAACAATCGGATAACCGGTTTAATTTATTTTTGTTATAATTACGTCGATTTTTTGTTAATACATATTTAAAACAGTTTTTAGTTTGTCTATATTTAGTCTAAAAAATATCAGAAATCTGATACGAAGTAAACTTTTATTTAGCAGTTCAATTAATTTATCTAAAATTATTAAGTAACATTCCTGTTATAATTAATTTTTATCTATTAACTAGTAGATAAAACAAATTCATTTGTAAGATTTTAAAGTTAGATAAAATTTATATTTTTTACATTATTATTTTACAGCTAAAAAGACATGCAGTTGACATTATAATTTATATGTTTTGCTTAAACCAGAAGCTATTACTTTACATGAAAAAGTGTTTTTTTTCTTTGTTAATTGGCAACCATTGAAGGCAATATATTATTTCTAGAAGAAATCAATAAAAATTCATGTTATGTTGACAATTTATAATGGTTACGTGTTCTCATCTTTTGACATTTAATTATGTCTAATGTTTATTATAGTGACAGTTCAACATTACAATTTGCATTTTATTATAATTAAGAAACACTTATGAATATATTTTGTATGTATCGGATTTGATAAATGTATGAATTAAAAAAAACTAAATTAGGAAAACATAATGTCGTTTTCTTTTTAATAAATTAGATAGACCGACTCTATATCAACTGTGCTATTTTAAAGTTGACTTGGATGATTCAGTCAATAAAAACAAATACATCAAACAATTGATTTTTTAAAATGTATCAAATAGTTTCGTATTGGAGTATTTCAAACTACTTCAATTTGATTTTTGTTAAATGGATACATTTCGTGCAGCCTAGTTCAACAATATAAATAATAAGTATAATAACTTAAATTTAAAATTTATTCACATTATAAAATGTCATTTATAACTCAAATCTAAAATGTATTCACATTAATAGATGTTGTGTCCAAAATTATAGGGTAAATTACCTATTAATATTTAAAAATATTGTTTTAATCCGATTTTTTTCAATTTTGTTCCTGATCGGATTTCATCGTTCATTTTAATTTTTAAATCTATTCTTTCTAAACAAATTAGCTGAATTCAAGTTTCAATTTGCTTAATCCCATTATCTTCTTGATTTGAACTATTCAAATTTCGAAAAAAATATTAAATGTTAATAATTTGTTAAATCATATTAAAATTCTAAAGAACGATTTTAAAATTTAAAAAATAATGTTTTTCAACCAAACGTCATAAATTAAATGATTAAAAACAATATGCAGTAAAAATTATATAAAATTGTAACATTATCTCAAACAATATTCGATAATATGTGTTCTTCGATACTGTTAGATTTTTTGTAATTTTTATTTTGAATTGTTTTAAATTTTATAGTTTATGATTATTGAATTTTAAACTATTATTTTGTGGTTTTCAAATCGAGCTTTTAGCGTTTTAATAAAATTCAATGAATTGTTAACATTTAGTTAACAAATTGAATTTTGGTGACATTTAAATAGTTTGGAGGAATAGAATGATATTAATTTTAAAGGAGAATTGAATAATAATCAAAGTTAATAAAAGAATTAGTTTAACATAAATTCACCGGAGAAAAATAAAATTAAAAACTAAAGACAATGAGAAATCGGATGAAGACTAAATCGAATAACAATCGGATTAAAATAATATTTTTAGATGGGTAATAGTTAGTTTACCCAAATGAATTATACTATTCATAAAATTTCTCCTAAAACATGGAATGGAATTTTGGGTCTTTCGGTGAATTCTATGAATTCTAATCTAATAGTCATTAAGACAAACATGGGATGGATAAATCCGTTAAAATCAACATGTGGACGTTTATAGAATGGTTTAGAAATAATTGTAATAAATTATGTATTATTTCGAAATAAAATAATAATTTATTCATAAATATTCTAAAAATTAGTTAATTTATGATATGTATATGTATTGTATAGGATTTGTCTTTTCAATTTTGTGGCAAACGAAAAAGAAATATATATTAGACTTCAAAGAAACATGGAATTTAACTCTTTAAGGTCATTAAAACCAAACATGGATAAATCGACACAAAATCTAACATCAATTATCATTTAAGACAGATCAGAACCTATTATATTACATACATGGCTTCATCAACATATACATGAACTCACCTCAACACTTTGATACATCCATCTTAACCAAACACCCCCTGAGCCTTGGCTGCTTCCATTTCCGAGGATATCGCAGTTTCTCCAATCGCTGGCGATTCGTAAAACGCCCGATCCCAACCTCTTGAATTCATGTTTTTGTTTTCAAGATTACACATAGATACATCAAACTTCAACAAAAGAATTTTCAAGAAGGTAAAGTTCCCATTTACATTGTACTGAATGTAGTATCTGCAGCTGCTGAAGTAGTGCCAGATAAGAAAAACGCGTTTGAACTATCTCGAGTTCCCGAGCTTGACGAGGCGTTTGACGTTGAATATGTGTTGTTCTTCCCTTCTTCTGGCTTTCTCGCCTCGGGTCCTCTCACTTTCACGTCCATGAAATCGGAAATTAAACCAGGTCTCGTGATCTTACTGTAATCGATCTCTCTTTCGCCTTTTAGAAACTTAACCACAGTCGACATTGATGGTCTCAGTTTGGGACTGTCTTGTGTGCACAAGAGCCCGACTTTCAGGAATCGACACGCTTCCTCTGCGTCGAAATCTCCGTTTAACGCTGAATCTACCAGAAACACGAGTTCATTCCGCTCGTAGAGTTCCCAAGCCTGCGAAAACCAGAGCATTTGCTGTCATATTTATTCTTAAATATAAGAGTTTGTAAGATCAAAGATTTCGCTTCTAAGACGCATATTGCCTTATTATAGGATGGTTATTGTCGGTTAAGGACCCAGAGTCGCAGCCAAACGCAAACGCGGCGACTGCGTTTTCTGACGACTCCAAACGACATTAAAACCGACTGGTGGAGTCACAGTCGTCCGAAAACGCACCGAAACGCAGATTTTAAAAATCTAAAATTATGTTGCGTTACGTTTGCGCTTTGGTGCGTTTTGAATAAAATTACCAAAATAAGCTCATATCTTTCCCTTGTCACTTCTCTCTTTCTAGTAAAATTTATATTAATCATAAATATATATATGTATACGTATTGTATATTTAAATATTTTTATAATTTTTAAATTTATTTCAAATAATTAAAAAATTATAATTAAAAAATATACACTAAACAAAAAAATTTAAATAAACTTTTTTCTTAATAATCGTCTATTTTGGTAATTTTGTTCAAAACGCAATCGCAACAGTTTTCTACCATTCACTTTTAGTCGCAATCGCCCGCAAGCGCAACGATTCCACCATTCAGACAAAATAAAACAAAACGTCGTCAACCGCCGACAGAAACGCCCCCAAACGCAAGCGCAAACGCTGTGTTTCCACCAGTCAAGCCCTCAATTGTTCTAAACATCGCCTTAGGCATCCACATGCACTACATGCACTCTATATGTTTTCAGTTTCCTTTTCAATTTTCGGAATAAGAGAATTTCCAAACAAGGCAGATGAATGATGACTTACCCTTTCAAGAAGATATTGATATTCAGTTGGCAACCGCGAATTCTTATTAGATCTTCCACTGACGATCTCCATGAGCAGAACACCGAAGCTGTAAATATCCGCCTTTCTCGTCAATTGCCCACGAATCGCATACTCTGGCGCTAAATAACCTCTGAGAAATGCAAAAAGGTTTGTGCTTTAATCAAACCAAGTGAGTAAATCCAACGAAAACGATATTAAACGAAAAGGGTCATGTCAAAAACTAACATTGTCCCAGCGACACGAGTGCTGACATGAGTCATATTGGCTGGAATGAGTTTAGCGAGCCCGAAATCAGAGATCTTTGGACACAAGTCTTTATCGAGAAGAATATTACTCGCTTTGATATCTCTATGGACTATGTACGGTTGTACTTCCTCGTGAAGGAAGGCGAGACCCTTCGCAACGCCAATACAAATCCTAGCCCGAGTTCTCCAATCAAACTGTAAACCGCTCTGACTGTAACCTCCAGCTGACATCATTGTTCGGTACAAATTATATCATAAACCAGACAATGAACAGAACGAGACAGGGCTGAGGAAATTACCAAGAAGGGTCTTGTCGAGGCTGTTGTTTTCAAGATAGTTGTATACAAGTATTCTGTGATTCCCTTCCACACAACACCCGTATAACTTAACTAAATTTTCATGTTGTATTCCCGATATCACGTCAATCTCTGTCAAGAACTCCCGTGCCCCTTGTCTTGATTCAGCCGATAGTACTTTAATGGCGGCAATCTTCCCGTCTTTTAGTCGGCCCTAATCATTGAAAAGTTTCTATAGCGTTACAATAAAACGTAAAAAGGGTTTAAAAGAGTATGCATAAGGGCTTCTAATTACCTTATATACCGAACCAAAACCTCCTTCGCCAATTTTATTCTCAAAACTGAAATCATCCGTGGCATGTCGTAGCTCTTTATAGGAGTAGATCTTTACATTGGGTAACGCTGTAATTTCTGATCGATATACATCGAGTTAAAACAAACTCAAACACTCAAAATGTCGGATTAAATATTGAAGAAACAATTTGAGGCTCGAGTATCTTTCGTCGATTGTTATTTATACCTCCATCCACTTCTGTCGCGCCTTCGGTTTTACAGGATATGAAAGAGAAGCAACCCATCAATTTAAGATGCAACTGTGATTGATTCTGCCAACACCCAGTTGCTATCCTTTGAATGAGACAGGTTTCAATGTCTGTCTGAAGAAAACAATACCATCAAACAAAACTCTTGTCAAAGTAAATGCAGGGTTTAACATTGCATAAATCAGCATTTAGCATACTAATTTCAAGAATCTCCATCTAGATTTTCTACATTCAAGCTTGATTAAATGAACATCTAAAGGCCAACACAACAAGGAAAATACAGTATTCCAAATTAATGACATTTTCCCAAGAAAATGTTTTCCATCTTTGAGGTAAAAATACAGTTTATACGCCAAATTCTACCAAACCAATCATATTTCAATTGAATAGCAACAGAAACAACTGATCAAAGTCTGTGATTCTTTGGCAATCTGATTAACAGATCAAAGGGGGTTCATCTCATAATCCATTGCCAATGACATGTAATTAGCCATTGGAAGGTAATTAAACAACCCGACCACAATTTGCAACAATTGGAGCACAAAGACAGAAACTAGACCCTTCAATTAACAAGCCATAGATCAACCTTAGGGTGCTTCACTTGTGTTCGCAGAAACTCTGTTAGACTAAGAGTAACCAAAACCCAAGTGGGAACAACACCAACCACAACAAGAACATATATAAGCCAAACCAAAATCCACAACAGTAACTTAAAAAGTTAGGAACTTTAGCAGACTCAGACATGGGTCTTTACGAAATCTAATGCAAAAGTGAGAACCCAGCGCACACGACACGAAATCAGGCAAGACTGAGAGAAACCCACCTGGAGAAACACGTAAGGAGAGAGAGAGAGAGAGAGAGAGAGAGAGAGGGAGAGAGAGAGAGAGAGAGAGAGGGAGAGAGAGATTTTTAAGTGGTGCTAGGGTTAGGACCTTCAAAGAAGTCTACACCTTTACGCGATCAGACTCTTGCTCTATGATTTTTCGGATACGGAATCGTTGAATAAAGAAGATGAAGAAGCAGGAGAAGACCGTCTAAGAATGGAGGCGGATAAAGGTCAACGGGTCAAACGTCAGCACACGTCAGCACATCAGCCATATTCCCCTCTACGGTGTTTCTCGTACGACAAGCCTGTGCCTTTGGTCTTTTCTTTTTCCGTCCTTTATAGTTATTAATTGTGAATTTCAGTATTTAAAATTAAATATTCCAAGTCTTTACAGAAAAAAAAACACAATAAATCGATTTTCTTGTAAAGGATTATCTAACATTGATTTGTTTAGTAAGTGGATGATATAAAGGTTTAAAGTTTTAGTTTAAAATATATTCACGTTAAATAAGATCCCAATAGTAAAAAATATATTATGTAAAATTTATGAGTTTTTTTAAAATAGAAAAATAATAAATTATACAATTGCTAGTTCTTTACAATACAGAGAAATACAAATCCAAAAAAACTCATATAAATCATATACATTAGATACAACTAAAATTAAAAGATTAACATTGCAATGTAAGAAAATTTTTAAAATAAAATAGTTTTGTACTTTATATAGTTTAAAAATTGAATTTCGTAAAAAATAAATTTGTCAGGAAGTTATGGTTTTCAGTAATACCAGTTTTTTTCTGTTTTTGTTATGTTTCTTTTTTTTCCACCTTTTGTATCATTTGACAATGGTATGAATGCAAATGTTTTCTTCCTATATCATCAATTGCATAAAAAAAAGTTAAATCATACTGTCAAAGAAAGAGGTATGATAATTACGATTGATTTTTCGGATTTTATTTAAAAACTTATTACAATTATATATGCATAACAAAATATCATAATTTCCGTACGAACTTCAATCATATATAAATTGTCAAAAATATAGCATTTATACTACAATATTTTGTTAAATAGTTAAAAATATTAGATATTTGATTATTAAAATGATTAATTATACAAAATTCATATGATTTATTATTTATATGTCAAATATTTTTATCTTCTTTAAAATTCTCTAAATAGAACTTTTTGAAATAGTTTTATATAAGATAAAACAATATAAAGAAAACATATGAAACAAAACTAAATAAAGATACCGAAAATTGAGAATTCTCATAAAAGAGTGGAAGGATTCGTCATTTCGAAATCATATGTTCATTTGTGAAGTACTTATCTATATATCGTTTATTGTAAGTCGTTGAAAATCTCTAAATACAATAAGGGTCGTTTAAAATATTTTTTATTTTTGTTGCATATTAACAATCATGCATAAATATTATTATTAAATATGAAATAATATATATACGCGGTATCAATCATATTACAAAAAAATCGTATTCCAATAGTCACGTAACAATCGGTAATAAAATAAAATAAAATACAAACAAATACATATATATTTTTTAGCGTACTCATTTAAGATAAGTCTACCTTTAAAAATTATAAAAATATAAATTAATGTAATCTTCTAACATACACGCGCCAAGTGATGTAAGCAAAATGAAATTTGATTTTACAGCCCACGTGGTCAAAAAGGCCGTTCATCTTCTCTTGCCCAATATACGGGAGTTGGGGTCGTGTTCACACTCGGACGAACTTCTGGGTTTTTTTTTAAGAATATATATATTTTACGGGTCACTTTTGTATATTATTATAAAAAATAGGTGTGTGAGTGTGACCTTCCAATTGCAGTAACGATTTGTTAACATATCCACTATTCCTTATTATTCTGGCCATCTCTTAGCCCTCAACGTACACCAAATATTTTTTTTAATATTAGATTATAACTCGTGATGCACGATTGATATATACATTATATTTTTATTATAGTAACAAATATATCAACCACAAATAAATAATGAAACTTTAAATTTACATTGTTCGTTATTTCTTTTTTTTAAAGAATTATATTTTGTAGGTTAATAACTTAATTGAAATAGTAAACCAAAAGACTATAATTCACTTGAATTTTATTTATTAATTATTTCAAAATTAAATATTTTATAAATTTTATTTATTTAAACGACACACAATGTTTAATTTACTGTTATTATGTGACAAGGAATGAAAAATCGGTTCTATATCGTCGTATGAGGTATTTACCAATTACAGACAGGGTAAAAATATTGTATTAATCTCAGAAGAGTGCAAACGATACGAGATGGCATGTTGAGCATCCAAGTCGTGACAGAGAAATGTGTCATCCTTCATATGGTGAGGCGTGGAAACACTTTAACTAGGTATATCCTAATTTTGCAACTGAAAGTCGAAACATTGATTTAGGCTTTGCATTGATGGTTTTAATCAATTCGGGATGTCTGGGAGAAATTTTTCGTTGTGGCCAGTTATCATGACACCATACGATTTACCACCTGATATGTGAATGAAGCATGAATTTTTTCTTAATAATATTGATTCTCGGGCCTAATCATCCGAAAAGAAATTTGGATATATTTTTTCAACCACTAATTGAAGAATTGAAAGAATTTTGGAAAGAAAGTTCCAGCGTATGACTTTTCGAGAAAAAAATTTATATTACGAGGTGCTCTTATGTGGACAATAAGTGATTTTCCAACTTATGGTATGCTATCTGGTTCACGTTCATTCGCGGAAGTTTAAGAAGATTTGGTAAGATTTTAAATGTTTTTATGATTTTATACGATTGACATTTGCTTAATATTAAAAACATATATTTCAAATTTGTTTTAGATGAAAGAGAAGGGATCTGAATCGTCGTACATAAAATTGTTGGAACATATACACACTACGAAATCCGACTGTTCGTAGATAGATTCCAGAGCGAAACGTGTTCACGACGATGTTCAGAACATGACATCGGAACGAGTGCCCCAAATTCTGCCGAGAGAAGACAGGACGTAACCTTCTCTAAGTCAGGAAGAATACAACGAGTTGTATTTCGAGATAAATTCATTACAATTCAAAATAATTTTGTTATTTATAAGCTTAACTAAATTTCGATATTTCTTTTACAACAAGTAACATCGTACAAAGGTCGCATATTTGGTATTGGAGGGATGGCATCACAACATGCAAGTTCCTCCAAAGAAAAGGCAAAAACAGTGACAAACAAACTTCGAAATACTGCATCTAAAATGCAACAAAAACCGGGAAAAAGAACGTTTAGAATTACAAAGGGAATGTGAACGATCACAAAGGGAACGCCAACAATTGATGAAAATGCTAAAGGAACAAATGCCTTTTATCAACTGGGATACGTGCAGAAACAATGATTCTGACGACGATAATTCGGAAGTATCACCAACAAATTGTAAATATACGTTAATGATGTAAAAAACACTAATTAATTAATATTAATTTTAAATTTATTAATCGTAATTGAATTTTTAGTTTTTTTTAAAAGAAAAACATCTACTGTCCGGAGGTCGTCCACAATATATAAGGACGATCGCGACCTGTCCTCAAAGACGTGACTCGTCTGCAAAATCGTGGCATTTTCTGTACGTAAGCTGGTCGCATTTCTCATCGCATTGCGGGCTGCCTTGCAGTTCGTAATTACAGACGGTTTACGGACTTATTTTTCGTCCATATTTGCGGATGTTTTTATTTTTGCTATGTGCTTTTGCGGACCACTGTTTTCCGTTCCTAGTTCATCCGGTGGAATATCAGAAATACCCTTATAGGGATAAACCACTTCAAAAATACCCTTCCCTAAAATAATTATTAAATCCGAAAAAAAACTGAAGAAAAGACAAACTTGCCTTTAATGTTCGAACGTGGAAAAACCCACGTTCGGCAGTTTTTCGACGTGAAACCGAGAAAACCGAACAGTTTTTCACCGTGAAACCTGTTTCAAAGTTTATAGCAAGAAAGAAATAAGTGATGTCGAACTTGAGAGGGATCGATTTGAAGTTGGCGAGAAGGAAAATGGCTTGAATCAGCAGCAGCAGTGACGAAGAGAGCACAAGTCAATCTTCAATGGCGTCAATAAGTGAGTATAGTTCGATTTCTAGGGTTTTGCAAGCTTTCGAGTCACAAAATGGTTTATTGATTTGAAATGGGTGAGTGTCAGTGTCAGTGAGTCGGTTAGGTCGCAAGGGTCGCAGGAGTTGCATGAACATCTTCGACTCCGTGAGTCGGTTGAGTAGCAAGGGTCGTAGTAGTTGCATGATCATCTTCGACTCAGTTTATTGATTTGAAATGGGAGTCAGTGTCAGTGAGTCGGTTAGATCGCAAGGGTCGTAGGAGTTGCATGAACATCTTCGACTCAATGAGTCGGTTATCTCAGTGAGTGGGATGGGTCGCAATGGTCGTTTGAGGGGCGTGGGTCGGTTGAGTCTCAGTGAGTCGGTTGAGTGTCGCAGAGTGTCTGAGGGTCGTTTGAATCGCATGGGTCACACGGGTCGGCTGAGTCGCATGGGTTGCACAAGTCGGTTGAGTCGCACGGGTCGATCGGTTGAGTCGCATGGGTCGTTTAAGTCGGTAGAAGTATAATGTAATTGTAATTGGTCATTTTGCAGGTGGTGCCAAAGCCAAAATTTGTGTATGAATTCAAGCACATGGACAGAATGCCAAAGATCCCCACCACGTGTTATGCTCACGAGACAATAAGGATGCTGAGAGGAATCTTAAATGATCAGGAGTTGCATTACTTCGAGAATGAGTCACAATTTAGGCATTTATTCCACTTACAATGTGACTCCACATTGACGAAGGTTCAAATGTCTGTACTACTAAATCAATTCGTGATTATACGGGACAATACAGAGTTGTGGTTCGTCATAAACGGCGTTTCCATCCGATATTCTATAGTGGAACACTCACTAATTTCCGGATTAAAATGCGGACCATATCCCATAGGATGGGAGTCCATGATGGGTGTCACATTCAGGCTGAAGAATTTTGGCCGTGGAAAGGTGACGCCCGAACAAGTCATTGAAAAGCTTGATAAGGCGAAGAATTCCAAAGACCGGAAGAGGTTCGCAACTTTGATGTTGTTGGCGCAAGTTATGGCTCACAAGCCTTCAGCAGAAAACTCTATCAGCCATGATCTCATTGACATGGTTGATGACTTGGAATTTTGTGAAGGCTTTCCATAGGATCGTTACACATTCGAGATGATTGTGGATACTTACCGCAAGCACATTAGCGGGGAATCGCCGAAACCAAAATGGTATTGTGGTGGTTTCATGATCTCACTAATGGTAAGTTGTATATATTATTCGAATAACTTGAATGTTTTCGTACTTTTGCATTCTTATCATTTTGTTTTAATGTTTCAGTTACTTCCATTCGAAACCATCCTTAGTTTGGGCGGAAAGGGATGGTATGTTGAGGTTGTGGATGTGCATCGATCCTGCCCAAGAATGTGCAAGAAGATGGTTAAATCCAATTTTAACCCGAAGTATGTAGATGTGATAAGACAGATTGGAGATTCTAAAGTAACGATTACACACGGTTCACAAGGGAAACAAGGGTCACAGAGGGTAATAATGGTTATGTTTTGTTTTTCAGGATATTCTAAGTATTCTTCGTGTTGAACACGAAGAGGAAGCTTTACTTTCTGGTCTGGAGGATTACGAGGGATGTGACGATCCCGATGTTCAGACGTGGATGCAACATCTTCGCAGAAAGCCGAAGGGTATTTTTTGGGGATATCCGTAAGCAAGAACTGCTGACACGAAAAGCAGCTCTTGGTGATCAAAAAAATGGAGAAGGAAAAAGGGACTAAGAGGAAGGACTGCGTGAGTGATGCTGATGCTGATTCTGATGCTGATGCTGATGCTGCAGTCCCTCTGACACTGGAGAAGAAATTAATAGGGGAAATAAGGAAGTTGGAGAAGAGAATCATCAACGCCGTAAGAGACCTTCTAAGGGATGTCGGGGTTCATGTGCCTAATCCAAAATCAAAGGCTGCCGAGAAAGTTGCGATCACCGAAACCCAATCTTCCGACACTGTTGGTGATTTTACTTTTGAATTCCTTCGACGAAAAATCAAGTGTTAAGAAAAGAGCCAAACGGAGATGGCTCAAAAGAGGATTTGGGAAACATTGCTCCTGATGGAGTTCCACCAAGTAAGTAATTGATGCTGATGCTGACATTGCAGTCCCTCTGACACTGGAGAAGAAATTAATAGGGGAAATAAGGAAGTCGGAGAAGAGATTCATCAACGCCGTAAGAGACCTTCTAAGGGATGTCGGGATTCATGTGCCTAATCCAAAATCAAAGGCTGCCGAGAAAGTTGCGATCACCGAAACCCAATCTTCCGACACTGTTGGTGATTTTGCTTTTGAATTCCTTCGACGTCCAAATCCAGTGTTAGTCATAGGGTCGCATAAGCCGCAGGGTCGCATAAGCCGCAGGGTCGTTAGAGTCGCATGGGTCCCATATGTCGCATGTGTAACTGGGTCGCTAAAGTCGAATGGGTCGCATGGGTCGCATTGGTCCCATTGGTCGCAT
>CM071869.1:38869862-38896674 GCA_036759665.1 Gynandropsis gynandra
TTCCTCCGTCCAGAAATTTCGCGACGGTTTTCGGATTAACATTTTCGTCCGAAATTACGGACGGTTTGCGATCTACATTTACCGTTTCTATTTCCGGATGGATTGCGGACTGAAACTGATTGCCGATGCTCGTTTGCGGACGGCTCGTGCCAGTCCCTAATCAGTCCCTAAATGATTCAGTCCCTAATCTGTGAATTTCTTGTAGTGTGAAGTAAAAAAAAAATTTCGGGAAGGATATTTTTGAAGTATTTTAGCCCTACGAAGGTATTTTTGAAGTTAGCCCAGTTCATCCTTAAACTTTTTTTAATAAAAAAATTATATTTGATTTAGAAAAATGATTTAAATATGAATATAAATACAGTAACAAATTTATAAATATTGTATTTAAATAAATTTTCAATTTATTTCATTGTATGACAACTTTATTTCATTATATGCAACACAATATCATTTATATTAATAAGATATCATATTTTGTATATACATTTTTTTAATTCATATGTATTGTACATTTTAAATTCATATAAACTAACGCGAGTATAATATGATTAATATATGATATATATACACTAACGTGAGTCTGAAAGAAACTATGGTTATTATTTTTATAGTATAATATCGTTAAAATTATTCAAAATTATCCCAAATTATTTACAATTATGAAAAAATAATATCATATAAAAGAATTATAGATCTAAAGATTAAGTATATAACCAAATTTAACTTATTTATTTATTTATTTATCATCATCATCATTTATCTTGATTCAAATAAAACGTTTATAATGTTTTAATGTTACACAATATTATATATAAATATATAATTGAATCATGAGTAATTAAGAAAACAAATTGCTAGCATTCTTCATTCATGTATTTTTTTGTTGGAAAAATGATTAATTTATCTTTGTAGAGAAAATGACATTTTTGCCCTCTTTTTTTAAGAGTCCCATATCGGTAGTTTGTCATCTCCTTTTAAGAGTTTCACATGGGCCACACCAAAAGAGGTCGGCTCCAGGATGCCTATAAAAGACCATTTCGGCCAAGGGAAAAGATGCAACTAAAAAAGCAAAGTTTCTTTAACTTCTTTCAATATTTTTCTAAGCATTCGAGTTTGAAAGCTATTCCATCTTCCTCCTCACGTGTGCATGCGTATGAGGGAAGATGAAATAGCTTTCAAACTCGAATGCTTAGAAAAATATAGTTTTCAAACTCGAATGATTAGAAAAATATTGAAAGAAGTTAAAGAAACTTTGTCTTTTTTTGTTGTTTTTTTTCCCTTGGCCGAAATGGCCTTTCCTTTTATAGATATCTTGGAGCCAACCTCTATTGGTGCGGTCGATGTGGAACGCTTAAAAGGAGAGGACAAATTATCGATGTGAGACTCTTGCAAGGAAATGGCAAAAATATCATTTTCTCTGCAAGGTAAATTAGTCATTTTCCAACATTTTTCATGTATTTCCATTTTTCTTGTACGTTTGAGGTATTAAATGATAAACGTATTTTGCAATCAATTAAGAAAAAACGTAATCTTCCGGTTACTATATAATATATATACATGTATACACACACGACGTGCAATATATTTGCCTATTTTCCTAAAAGTTTAATCATTTATTCTATATTCAAACCAGATCGAACTTAGAATTAATACTGTTGTTTCTATTATATTTCTAATTGTTCTTCTTTATTTTTCATCGATTATTCCTATTAAATGATTAAATATTCAATTAAAAAACATCGAAATTATTAAAAAACGATTTTATTTCTTATTTTTAAACCTAAACGATAAAAAATTCACAAAATAATTTCCACGTGGCGTGCATAGGGACATGGTAGGGGATTTTAAGAAGTGAACTCAGCTGGTGGAGATGAGTTCTACAACCAGTTTGTAGATAATGTTTTGCAGCAAGATATCCCACGACAACCATTCAGATTCTTCCACGTGGCAACATTAGAATCACTTGTCCCTTGGCCTCGGATATTTGAAGGCCACAAAGAAGAGAAGAGGAGAGAGAAAACAGAGTGTGTGCAAGAGAGAGAGAGAAGGCAAAGAAAATGGCGTCGACGGTGATGGCATCAACGGCGAGTTTCACGGCGGCGAAGGGGTTGCCGTCGATGAGAAGGGCTTCTCGTCCTTCCTTCACAATCGTCGCCAGTGGTGGCAAGAAGATCAAGACCGACAAGCCCTTTGGTCGGTCTCTCCCTGCTCTTTCTCTCTCTGTATATATACCACATACATATATGTTTCAAATATATATACAAAATCACAGTATTTATAGATGCATAACATCTTACACACATACATGATACACGCGCATATAATTGATGCATATACCGTTACTTTGTTAACGCCGATGTGTGTAGGAATAAACGGCGGTATGGATTTGCGTGACGGCGTTGACGCCTCCGGGAGGAAAGGCAAGGTTCGATATTTTATGACCATCCTTAGTGATTAATTAGTGTTCCAATCGTTAATTTAAATAAATTAATTAATAGAGTGATTAATCTTTTTATTATGTTTATTATATTTTTAGGGTAAAGGTGTTTACCAATACGTCGACAAATACGGAGCCAACGTCGATGGATACAGCCCTATCTACGACGAGAAGGACTGGTCGCCGACGGGTGACGTGTACGCTGGAGGAGCTACCGGATTGGCTATTTGGGCGGTGACACTCGCCGGAATTCTAGCCGGAGGAGTTCTTCTTGTGTACAACACAAGTGCATTGGCTCAGTGAGAGAGTAATATAGATCATAACGATGCAAAAGTAGTACGACGCCTGAATCATATGATCATTTGGTGCTTCAATATGTCATGCCTTATGTATTGTTGGAACTGTGTTATGTCGGAAATCCCAGAGATACAATTGGAACTCAATCTAAGACATTTAATTAGTGTTTGTATAGTTTTACTGTGTCTATTTCTCTTCTTCTTTTTTTAAAAAAAAAGAAAAGTATCATGTTATTCTTTTACCTTAAGTATCATGTTATGCATAGTTATAATATCCTTTAATAACTATGCATTGAAACTTTAAGATATAATATCTTGCAAACTATGGATTGAAACTTTAAGATCTACGTATATTTTCATACTATTTTTTTTATAATTTATCATAGATTTATTTACTTTTAATGATTTGTATGCAATTGTATAAATTCAATATGGATTTAGTCTAGGATATAAAATAGAAAATTAATAATTGTATTATTAGTTTGTTAATGAATTAGTTTAGTAGTTAGATTAGATAAACAGTTAATTACAAATGTATTAGTATAAATATATAAACGTTGTATATATTTTAAATTCAATTAATAAAAACTAATATTTTTTTTCTTAATATGGTATCAAGAGTTTGCGTTTTTGGCCGTTCGTAAACCTTAAATTATTGTTCACCATCTTCTTCCTTGCAATCGACGATTTCTTTCCAGCAATTTCTTCTTTGTTTCTCCTGTTTTCTCTAGTTTCTTTTTCGTTGATTTCATCTTTAGTTCCCTTCTTCTTTCTTTGGTTCAAATGGCATCTTTAATCCTTACCTATAACCCTATTCAATTCGTCGATCCTTACAAAGATCCTCTTTATCTTCACAGGAATGATCAGAGTTGTGTTCTTCTAGTATCTGAAAAATTAAATGGCGAGATGAATTTCAACACCTGGAAGAGGTCAATGACCATGGCGCTCAATTGTAGAAACGAACAGGGATTCGTAACACGTAAAAATCCTAACGTTCACCCAATAATTCTAATTTTGAGACATGGCATCGATGTCATGATATCATATGCTCATTAATTATCAATTCAGTTGCCAAAGAAATTGAAGACAATATTGTTCATATGAATACTACCTTGGCTATTTGGCAAAACCTTCATGACAAATTTAGCCAAACCAATCTCCCTAGAATTTATTGAATTGAAACCGAATTATAGAATCTTAAACAAGGCAATATTGATCTCAACTCTTATTATATCTGGTTGATCATTTTTTGGCAAGAACTCAAAAGCTTAGATGAACCAGTTTCTTGTTCTTGCACAAAATGTGAATGCAACATCAATCTTGTAATTCAAGATAAGCAACAACCACTACAAAAAAATACGCCATTTCCAACGGACGGGGCAACGGATCCGTCAGTTGATGAGAAATGGCAACGGATTGTAACGGATTTACGAGAACTTTCAATGGACATACATCTGTTGCAATCCGTCACAAATTTCAACGGATACTGTCCATTGCCCCGTCCGGTGCAATTAGTCGCATTTTTTAACGGAATATTAATAGATATCGTCCATTGGCGCCGTCCGTAGGAAGGCCGTTTGAACACCGAGAAAAATATTTCAACGGGCATCCGTTGCTAATTTTAACGGATGCCCGTTACAAATTGCAACGGATGCCCGTTGAAATTGTTAATTTCGAGGTTTACCGATGGAAATAAATTCACGTGAACTTACAACGGTCATCCGTTGGGGTTTCCAACGGATGTCCGTTAAGCATTACACTATTAAAATCAAAACCAAAAATTGCATCAAACCATCAATAACAAACATATTTTCAACAAAATGTCGTCTTCTTTAAATATATATATATATATATATATATATATATAGATCAAGAGAGTGGATGTATAGAAGAAAAAATCCTATAACCGAAGAGATTACACAAGAATTCTTACACGGATTGGAGCTATTCATGAGTTTTGCATCGATGCAACCTTTGTGTCAAGAACTCGGGACAATGTTATGTCCATGCAAAAGATGCAAAAACATAAATTATCGAATCCAAGAAATTGTTTGAAAACATCTTTACAAGGTGAATTTCGTTGAGAATTACGGAATTTGGTTTTTTCACGGCGAAAATTGCATCGTTAGAGATATTGTGCAAGATGTACAAGTAGAAAGAAACGAAGAAGTTATTTATGAAGCATCAACGACCAATCCATATGTGGAAATGGTGTTAGATGTTTTTCCAGGAGTTGTTAATGTACAAACGCATGAAGAGATGCCGAACATCGATGCACGTCGATTCGTCAACCTATTGGATTCAGCGAAATAGCCTATATATGAAGGTTGTCGTGAACGTCAGTCTCGTATATCTTTAACTTCAAGATTGATAAGTACAAAAACAGACTACAATGTTGCTAAAAATTGCATGGATTCATTTTGTAAAACCATGCGTGAATATTTACCGAAAAATAATCAAGCTCTCGAGATATACTACGAAACAAAGAATGTGTTAAAGATTTGGGAATGCCAAATGAGAAAATTGATGTTTGTAGAAATAGTTGCATGTTGTTTTGGAGAAATGATAAAGACTTGTTGAAATGCAAGTTTTGCGGTGCAAGCAGATTTCGGCCAAAAAAACATCTTCACGTAAATATGTACCATACAAGAAAATGTTCTATATGCATGTAGCAAATAGGTTGAGAAGGTTATTTGAATCGAAAAACCACTACGGCAATGAGATGGCACGCAGAACACTCGACGACCGAAGGTATAATGCAATATCCATCGGATTGTAAGACTTGGAAAGATTTCAATGAAATATTTCCCGAGTTCGCGTATGAAACGAGAAATATTTATCTTTGCATGTGCACTAATGGTTTTAGTTCATATGGACAATCTGGAAGTCAATATTCTCTGTGGCCGATGATTTTGTCTCCTATAATTTGCCTCCCGAGATGTGTTTGAAAAGAGAGGTAATGTTTCTGACATTACTGATTCCAGGATCAGAACATCCGAAGAAAAGTTTCGATGTCTTTTTGTAGCCCTTTATTCATGAATTAAGACATTTGTGGAACGAAAGAATTCTTGCTTATGACGTCAGTACAAAGCAAAATTTCACATTGAGAACGGTCTTATTGTGGACAATTAGCGACTTTCCTGCCTATATAATGTTATCTGGATGGAGCACGCACGAAATATTGGCATGTCCATATTGTATGGAGCATACAGATTCATTTAGACTAGTACATGGTAAGAAACCATATTGGTTTGATTGTCAGAGAAGATTTCTTCCTCGTGGACATGCTTTCCGAAAGGATAAAAAACATTTTCGAAAGAACGTGGTACAAAAAGAAGAGGCACCGTGCATGCAAACCGAGACATAAATCCTTTATGAAAGATTGAACACAATGGGCGATTTACAAGAATCGGTAGAATGCGGTGGAGATCGTGGGCATCATAAACCAAAAGGCCAAGGTGAATGACATAACTGGTATAAACGTAATATTTTTTGGGAACTACCATATTGGAAATCATTGATATTACGTCATAATTTAGATGTTATGCATATCGAAAAGAATTTTTTCGATAATATTATCAATATTGTTTTGAATGTGGCGGATAAAACTAAGGGGTAAACTAAAAAAACCTTCAAAAATAACTTTTAATAAAAAAAAACCTACACTTTTAACTCATAAAAAAACCTTAAAAAATAACTTTTAATAAAAAAAACCCTACACTTTTAACTCAGCAAAAAAAAACCCTAATAACTCATAAAATAAAAACTCTAATCTCATAAATTTATTAAAAAATAATATATTCACAATTCTAAAATTATTATCAAATCTCATAAATTTTATAAAAAAATAATATATCTATATTCTAAAATCATTATCTAACCAAAATTCATATATAAATAATGATTTTATCTATATATGAATTTTGGTTAGATAATGATTTTAGAATATAGATATATTATTTTTTTATAAAATTTATGAGATTTGATAATAATTTTAGATCTGTGAATATATTATTTTTTAATAAATTTATGAGATCAGACTTTTGTTAATAGTATTTTGTGACTGTATGGTTATAATGTTTCATATGTTTAACAAATTACATGATATATTTGTTGTTTTAAAGAAAATTAATCTTCAAAATTTTAGTTTAAAAAATATATAGTTATAGTTTTATTTTTAATTTCAAGAAATAGTTATTAGAATTTTAGGATTAATATTTCAATTTTTTTTTCATTTTCTTTTTTATTTTATGAGTTATTAGGGTTTTTATTTTATGAGCTATTAGGGTTTAAAAAATATATTAGGGTTTTTTTATGAGTTAAAAGTGCATGGCTTTTTTATTAAAAGTTATTTTTGAAGGGTTTTTTTGATGAGTTAAAAGTGTAGGGTTTTTTTTATTAAAAGTTTATTTTGAAGGTTTTTATATAAGTTAAAAGTGCAGGGTTTTTTTTTTATTAAAAGTTATTTTTGAAGGTTTTTTTAGTTTACCCCTAAAACTAAGGATAATATACAATCAAGAAAAGATTTGAAGATAATATGCGGACGACCTGAGTTGGGAATAAGAGATTAAAGGTTACCTATCTCAATATTCAGATTGTCTAGTCCGGCGAAAACGACATTATTAAAGTGGTTAAAAGAAGACATTAAGGTTCCAGATGGATATGCATCGAACATTCCTCGGTATGTGGATATTGTTAGTTCGAGGCTGATGGGGTTGAAAAGTCACGATTGTCACGTTTTCATGCAGTGAATCATTCCAATTGCATTTCCTAAGCTCTTACCACGAATGTTCACAATGTGCTATGCGAAATCAAGATATTTTTAGAGATATATGTTCAAGGAATTTAAAAAGGGATGACTTACAATTAAAGAAAAACAATATATCTGAAGTATTATGTGCATTGGAAAAGTTTTTTCGCCTTCATTCTTCGATGTCATGGAGCATTTGCCAATACATTTACTAGATGAGGCAATACTCGGTGGACCAGTTCAATTCAGATGGATGTATACTTTCGAAAGGTTTTTCTTTCATTTAAAGAAAAAAACAAAAAACAAAGCAGTGGTCGAATGGTCTATTGTCAAACAATACTTGTTGGAAGAAATCACATATTTCAGCATATTTTATTTCGAGTCGCATATTCAGACGAAAGAACGACGTGCAACGGATGATCACACAAACTATCTGTATCAATATAATCCGCAATTTGGCATATTTCCTGAAATGTTTACACTGATTGGACGTACATGAGGTAAATCCGAGGAATATTTGTTAAGACCAGAGGAGTATAATCACGTCCATACATATATATTACTAAATTGTCAAGAGTTATAACCGTTTGAAAGATACAAAACAATATTTTTCGATCTTTTAAATATATATGTATATATATACCAAATTAACATATTTTCATTATACATGATATTTGATGAGGAAGTACTTGGTACATATCCTCATCTAAATGCAAATAAACTCACAGACATAAAAATTCAACATTATGGCTCGTGGTTGAGAGACTACGTAAGTACTCGTGTACACATCTATTAAAATTAATTGCATTTATTATAAAAAATCATTCGTTTTATTATATGTACAAGTGAAATGTTCTGATGAAAGACTTCCAACGTGGTTAAAATATTTGGCTAATGGTCCTGCATGAAATGTTATGTGTTGGCCAATTTTGTTTATTCGCGGCTACACGTTCCACACGTACGAACACAGAAAACATAGAAGCACATACAATTATGGCGTTCGCGTTAATAGTAAAATAGAGGGTGATAACTTCTACGATATTTTGTACCAAATCCTACAAGTGGAATATCTCGGTCTCGTTGGGTTAAAGGTAATGATTTTTAAATGTCAGTAGTTCGACCCAATCGTAAGACGTGGAATACGGAAAAAACCGATGGAGAGGAATTGACATCAATCCGACATGACAATATGGTAAGTATGATCCAATCATCACAATAGATCAAGCACATCAAGTATGTTATGTGCAATATCCAATAACATTGAAACGTCGAAGAGATGAGTGGTGGGCCGTAGTAGAGATCAATCCATGATGAATCATAAGCTTAGATGATAAAGAAAATCCATTGCAACCCGATCATCCGCAGCCGATTCGTTTAATTGATACAGATAATGAGGAGATTCTCGCAAGAACTGATATAGATGGAGAATTCATACGCGATTATGAAGACGTTGAATAAGAAGATGATGAAGATGAAAACGACAATGAATTCAATGAAAAATCGAAGGAAGACTCATTAATCGATGAATCTAGTGAAGATGAAATGTAAATACAATAATGTGTATGATGTGTAATAATGTAGATGGTGTGTAATGTAAATGATATGTAATAATGTAGATGATGTATAATCGGACAATCGAAATGTTAATACAATCGAAGAATATATAAATTATTCTTAATATTTTTAGAACTTCATATGATCTAATACTAACGGGAATCCGTTGGAAATATTAACGGATGCCTGTTGGAACACAAAATCGCCTCTGACACTTACAAAAAATTTCTAAGTTTTCCATAATTCTAACGGGCATCCGTTGGAAAATTGTAACAGACATGCGTTACAAATATACCAACAGGTATCCGCTGGAAATATTAACGGATGCCCGTTGCAAAGTGTAATGATATCTACCCTAGTCTGCAGGAATTTCCAACGTGCATGCATTGGAAATTGTAACGGATGCCCGTCTCAACGGGAGACGAGCCGTCGTTTCGCCGTCCGTGGCCTCGGGAACACGCACCGTTGGGAAGATAGAATGGCATGTCAATTAACTGCGTTCGTTGAGATGATGTAATTTTCAACGGGCATCCGTTGAACAGTTTCATTTTCAACACAAATCAAAACTTCAAAATCCTCTCAAAAACTCTATTTCACACACAAGATCACATTTACAAACACTAAACACGAAAATAAAAGCTAAACGATTCATAGGTTCGGGAGGTATGTTGGCTGGTTCAATGGGAGCTCCTCCCTTGCCTCCACCGCCACCATATCGCCCTCCTTCACTAATATCAGCACCGCCGATATTTGATGAAGAGGACGATATGGTGGATATCGAGTCTTTCATTGATAATTTTGATGGGCATCCCACCCTTCAAATTATCGATCCCGATCATCCTGCTGGGACGCTATGGTAAAATTTTTTATTATTTCCATTTATATTGTTGTAATTTATAAATATTATCTAACTTTTTAATATTAATTTTCAGGTTTGACATGGATGATGCTCTAAAACATACGAACAACGACATCATCCAAGGGTCCTTACAGGACCAACTATATTATTCCTACCAAGTTACGCCAGAAGTCATACGACACCGATGGTGGTGCACTTTTATCGTAAGTTTTCAAATTAACATTTTATTTAAAATGATTAGTTATATATGTTATAAACTAACCCAGTATAAATTATTTTGCAGCACGTATACAGATGGCGAAGAAAAGATACGTCGCACATCTACACGGCATGGATGCACGACGTGCAGGCTCGGATGCGCCTGATGATGAATAGCGCCAAGCGCAACTACTACACAAAAAATCGCAAACCGACATGGGCAATGGACGAGGTCTTCAATCAACTGATTCAACATTTGGAGTCTGAAGACTTCAAGGCCAAGAGCGAGAAGACAAAAAAATGTTGGTACAGTGAAAAAGTTCTCGAAGATGGTCCGCCTCGCCATACTTTGGGATCAAAATTATTCCCGTAGAGGAAACAAGAATTGGTAAATTTATTATTATTTAAATTTTTAGGTTTTTACAAATTTATCTAATTAAATTTATTTTATATCACATATGCAACGGAAAAGAAGAGAACCGACTCTTCTTGAGCTGGTATTGGAAACCCACGCCAAAAAGAAACCGATCGTCGGGGAAGAGATCAACGAACCCGAACTCGTCGATCTTCGAGCAGAAAGAACCATGAAAGCTATGACGGAGAAAATCACACAACAATCACAAGCTTGCGGTTCAACTCCCGATGAGCTTAGTTCTTTACAAAAGGACAAAATTTATTTAGAGGTAAAAATTTATTCTTTTATCTTTCGATTATTAATAAAATATTTTGTCAAAATCTAAATCTAATTTTGTTTGTCTTGTAATCGGTTAGACCGTATAAGGGGCATCTATATGGTCTCGGGGCACTTCAAAAAGATATCGTCGAGGACGCCACGACGGTACCTCCCACGGTCCAAGAGAGCTACACTCAACAATGGCGTATCGAGGATATCGAAGCATAACTTCGAGAAACTCGAGCCCAAGTGGCGCAACAAAACTCCCAAATACAGTAGTTGGAGAGCGTCACACAGTTGCTATTCGGCCAGGTGAGAGAATTAACCCGCGACAAGAAGCGTGTATCGATTCGGATCTAATACCGTCTAGAGGTGCTGGTGATCAGGGAGATGATATCGGCCCAACCAATTTAAATGAAATGTAATAAATAATTTTATTATTTTAATTAAAAAAATTTTATTTTTGAATTTTTTTTATTTTTTTATTTTCTTTATTTTTCTAGCAAATTTCCAACGGATGCTCGTTGCAATTTCTAACGGGCATCCGTTGGACGCGATTTTCCCGCCATATGGTAACGGACGCCTGTTGCCATTTCCCGTCAATTTGTAACGGACGCCTGTTGTCCTTTCCCGCTAGTTTCCAACGAATACCCGTTGAAAATTTTAAAATCCCGCTCTTTTTTCCCGCCTGAATGGCAACGGACGTCCGTTAAAACTTTTTAACGGACATCTGATAATTTTTCAACGGTCGTCCGTTTTGATTTTGTAACGGGCATCCGTTATAAATTGATTTAACGGGAGTCTGTTAAAAAGTTTCAAAAGCGTCATCCATTGGTCGTCCCGTTGCAACTCCGTTGGGAATTGCAATGGATCTCGATTTGTAACGAGCGATTCCCAACGGCCTCAGATCTGTTGTCGTCCGTTGGAAAACACCTCTTTTTTGTAGTGAGTGAGAAATTCTTCCTCCTCTTAATGCCATTATTTTTCAATATTCTTCAAACACTTTTATTCATTCATCCATCAATTCTTATCATCCTCGTGGTCCTACTAGTTTTAATTTACAAAATCGCCTTCGTCCATTTTGTTTCCATTATGGTCTTCAAGGTCATATTATCTCAAAATGTTACCGCCTACATGGTAACAGAAATCTCGACCCCAACATTCCAACTTTTCTCGTCATGTTAACAATGTCATTCAAGAAGTTCAAACTCCTCTTTCTGATACAACTTCTGGTGTAACCAATATGTGAGTTTCTACTAGCAATATTTTAACTCTAGAGTAGCTCCAGCAAATGGTCTCACACCTCACATTTGTCCAAAACTACTATTCTAAATCACAATTTACTCTGGCACCTCAATCTGTGACTTCAGTCCCTCTTTCTCAGATAAATTCATCTGTTTCAACAACCTTAGATAATTTTTTTCATTAACCTTTTTTACTCATTTTCAATTAATTCAAGTTTAGATATTCCTAAAAATGCTTAGATTATTGATTCAGGAGAAATAACCATGTTTGCAATAATATCCATTCTTTCTCAGATTTGAAACTTCTTTCCAATGCTTTCGTAATACTTCCTAATGGCTCAAAATGTTCAGTTTCTTTCATAGGGACTGTTATTCTTTCTAGAAGCCTGGTTCTAAAATCTATGCTATATATTCCTTCCTTCATTTTTAACCTTATTAGTGTTAGTCTACTAACTCGAGATTCCAACCTTAATGTCTCTTTCACCACTTCCTCTTGCCTCATACAAGACCCTACTCAAGGCTTGATGATTGGGAAGGGTGATGCTTCTCACAACTTATACTTTCTGGATCCTACGACCATTCCAGTTCTTGCTCTTTCTATTTCTTGAGTTGTATGGCACAGTAGGCTAGGTCATCCTTCTTTCAATAAAATTAAATTTTTGTCTTCCAAATTCATTATTAACTCTTCTTCAATCTCTCATTCTCATCATTATACAATTTGTCCACAAGCAAAGCAAAGAAAACTTTCTTTTATTCCTAATAATAATCTCACTAAAAACATTTTTTTATCATTCACATATTGACATTATGGTCCATTTCAAGTTGAGTCTATTGATGGTTATAGATTCTTTCTAACTATAGTTGATGATAGTTCTCGATCTACATAGATATATTTTTTAAAATTAAAATCAGATGTAAACATCATTTTTCCTTCTTTTATAGCCTATGTTGAAAATCAATTTACAACCACTATCAAAGCTATTAGAATTGATAATGTCCCTGAATTACAATTTACAACTTTTCACCAGTAAAAGAATTAGATGGTTGAACGCAAACATCAACATTTGTTGAATGTTGCAAGATCTTTATTGATTCAATCCAATATTCCTCTTGGATATTGGACAGATTGTATATCACAACAACATATCTTATTAATAGGACTCATGTTGTCATTCTAAATAACAAAACTCCATATGAATTATTGAATGGTAAACAACCTAGTTATGATCATTTAAAAATATTTGGTTGTCTTTGCTATATTGCAACCTCTCCTATAAATAAACATAAGTTCACATCTCGAGCCAATCCTATAGGTTGTTTTAGGATATCCCATAAGTTCCAAAAGTTATAAGGTTTAGGTCTGACTTCTAATCAAATCATTATCTCTAGACACATAATATTTCATGTATCCATATTTTCTTTTAAGAATAATATTCATAATCACATTATCAATGACTTGTTTCCATATTTTGTTCTTCCTTTGCCAATTCCAGCAGATTCTTCTACTAATTCTGATCATAATCCTTCCATACAAAGACAATATTCCTACTATTTATACTGCAATAATTTGCCTTAAGACAAAAAATCATTAAACCTCCTTATTATCTTTCGGATTATCATTGCTATCATGATTTCAAATCTGATCAATCTTTTACCAAAACACTTTATCCTATTTTCTTTTTTCTCTCATATTCGAAATTGTCTAATATACACATATTGTTTTCTCTCAAGTGGAGAATTGAATGAAGAAATACACATGAATTTGCCTCCTAGATATATACCTAATGAGGGGGAGAACCTGCCAACTAAAGCTATGTAAACTCAACAAATCCATTTATGGATTGAAACAATCTTCTAGACAATGGAACATTAGATTCTCTTATGTGCTAAAAAATTTCTGGTTTTAATCAATCATTTTGTGATAATTCTTTGTTTTACAAAATCACTTCAGATTCATTTGTTGCTTTGTTGCTCTATCTTGATGATATATTAATTGTTGGAAATAATGTTGTTGCCATTGAGTATATGAAACAAATACTTCATTCAAATTTCAAGGTAAAGGATCTTGGTTGTTGCAAATACTTCTTAGGTTTAGAGATAGCTCGAAATAATAATGGAATTTGTTTACATTAAAGAAAATATATTCTTGGATTATTAGAACATTTGGCCTTCTAGGATCTAAACGAGTAAACATCCCAATAGAAGTTGATGCAAAGTTCTCGGCTAATGATAGTGATTTGTTAGCTACTCCTAAATACTATAGAATGTTAGGTGGTAAACTGATTTATTTTACTATAACTAGACCAAATATTTGTTTTGATGTAAATAAATTCAGCCAATATATGTCTTCTCCTACTCAATTACATTTAGTTGCAGCTAAACGTATTTTACGAAATCTTAAAGCTTGTAAGGCCTTTATTATCCTTATAATCCTAGCACAAAATTGACCGATTTTTCATATGCATATTGGGCATCTTGCTTGGATTCACGAAGGTTAGTAACCGGTATTGTGTGTTTCTTGGTAATTCTCTTATTTCGTGGAAATAAAAAAAAAACAGATAACTATATCTAAAAGAGTACCGAAGCAGAGTATCTCTCTATGGTCAATGCTACTCGTGAATCGGTATGGATTTCTAACTTAATGAATTATCAATTCTTATTAGCACACCCGCTGTGTTGTTTTGTGACAACACATCATCACTCCATATCGCAAGCAACAGGTTTGTCGTGAACACACGAAACACATAGAAATAGATTGTCATCTAATTCAGGAAAGGCTTCAATATGGTATTCTCAAAACAATGGACGTACAAGCGCACAATCAAATTGTTGATATCTTTATAAAACCTTTATTTTCACACTAATTTCATGTGTTAACCTCCAAAGCGAAGTTAAAAATATTTATTCTCCATCTTGAGAAGTATTAGGATATAGTATATAAAATTAATAATTATATTATTAGTTTATTAATAAATTAGTTAAGTAATTAGATTAGATAACAATTAATTACAAATGTATTATTATAAATAAACAACCCTTTTATATTTTAAATTTAATTAATAAAAACTAATCATTTTTCCCTTTCAAATTCATTTTAAAAATAAATCATGTTTTCCCCTCCTAATAGTCAGAATTTATAGGAAAGATAGTGGTTTGTTGTACATTTCTACAATTATAAAGAAGTTACCATCACCCATCCTTGAATTTTTAACATTAGTATTAAAATAAATATATTTTGTATAAAGTTATCCAATTTATACAAAGAAATTAATCCTCGTATAATTTAATAAAACATTATAAACAATATCATTCTAAAATGTATATATTTTTATTATAAATACAAAGTACTCTTTAATTTAATTTTATAAAGCAAAGACAAACACAAGGAACACAAAGCAGTCCTAGGGATTTGAGTTAATATACATTGCGTTTGAGTTCCAAAAACAAGAGATTCAACAACCATAGTTGGTCTGTCGGAAGGTCAAAACAGAACTCACCGGAGATATATCTTTTTACTTCATTCAATGATCGCCGGTTTAAGTTTCAACTCACTGAATCCCTTCAAATGAATCATCGTCCTGATAGGAAACCGGCAACAAAGGAGCCGATTGATGAACTGCTCCATCTGTCATCAGCAATCGAACTCTCTGCATAACGCGAAAATGCGATGTGAAATAAACCGAATGAAAAAGAAATCCGTTGCCAAGAGTTGTTAACAAATGAATTTCCGCAGTTTTGTTCCTGATATATGAACCATTCATCGCTATTAGACAACTACTAGATGGTTTAACGACAATCACTACAAAAGAAAAAAAAAAGCCAATGCAATCTAGGGAGGACTGGCCAATCCGGATTCCCCGGACCGATTCGATCCGGACCGACTCGAACCAGCAGAAGTTCAAATTTCAGAACCTGTTCGGTTTTTAATCGGCCCGGTTCAGATAAAGCCCGAGAAAACTGAAACCAATTTAAAAAATAAAAAATAAATAATTTAATTTAATTTAATTTAAAAAATATATATATAAACATTGAAAGATATTAGTAGATTTTCTTTTATATATTTTTCTATATTATATTTGATAATTTTTATATTAAAAAATTAATATCCAAAGAATCTAAAACCGAATAATCCAAATTAGATATAATACCTGAAATCCGAACCCGAACAACCCGAATAACCAGAACTAACCGAAAAATCCAAATATCCAAATATAATCCGGGTTATTTCGGGTCCAATTCTTTTGAACCCGGACCAAAACATTCGAGTCCAATTTTTCAAAACCCGAGAAACCCAAACCAAACCGAAATCTGAGGAACCCGATCCGAAACCCGGATTGGTCACCCCTAAATCTAGGGTTGGAAAGGCGAGATTTATAGTTGAGAATGCATTTTTCAACTATAAATGACATTACACAATGGTTTTTTAGCATTGGAAAGGGTTTTCAACACAAATTTGCATTTATCTTAGCGTTGAAAATTGCACGTTTTCTGATAGTAAACCTAAAAATCTTTGCCAAGCAACACCATAGACCATCTATCGTTGTCGTATAAGTAAAATAGGACACAAACCTTTTCGATTTCTCCTTGAAGAGGAGGGTTTTCCCTCAAGTACTGAAGTGCTTTGTCTCTTCCTTGCCCGAGCCTGAGAGCGTAAAAAGATGACATATTTCATAATCCCGTTTTCTCACGTGATAAAACGCTTAATCAAAGAACGAATAAAGGATTAACGAATTTTCCTATGTGAAAAGGATGACCTTTGATCTCCATAGCTGTACCAAGAACCCTTCTTAACCACAATATCCATCATTTCAGCACAATCCAATACACATCCCTGCATTTTTAGGTTGAGGTATAACAACGGAAAATGGTTTATATGTGTTGTAAGAGACTGATGATTGTGTTGTGGTAATAATACCAACCAGTTTACTGACTCCCTCTCCAAATATGATCTCGAATTCTGCTTGCTTGTATGGTCTCTATACCTGCAAGAAAAACATAAACATATTCACATTTTCGGGTTCGCCATTGATGGCCAAGTTGAAGAACATTGAATGCTAATACCTGTTAGGTTATTGTGGTTATAATGTTTAGTACAAGTTTGAAAAGGATTAAATTTTTAGGCTAGAAAATAACCTTGCTCTTCTGCACTCTAACACGAACTCGAAGGCCAATATCTTCATCTCCTTTGGTCTGGAATTAGGAAAGATAAAATTTTGAAACAGTGAGATTTAGATACACCTGAGCCCCGATGAATATCAGAGTGAACAATAGTCCGTACAGATTTGATCTTCCCAGTAGGACGAATTTCCAAACGAACCGATGCGAAGAACTTCAATGCAATTCCTCCGCTAGTCACTTCTGGATTGCCATAGTACACACCAATCTTTCAAGAAGAGAGCAGAACTAAGAAAAGGGCATTTATGAAACTTGAAAGGAAGATGAAAATCTCGAAGATAATTTGATCAATGCAAAATCACCTTGTATCTTATTTGGTTAAGGAAAATAAGAGTACAACAAGCTTTTGATGCATTTCCAGACATCTTACGAAGAGCTTGGCTCATTAGCCGCGCTTGCAACCCAATTTGTTGCATTCCGATCTCACCCTTTGCATGAAACGGAATATGAACGATATCAAAAAATAAGTTTCATAGCTAGAAGGAAGTACAGACAAGAACAGTAGCATTAGCATACTTCAATTTCGGCTCGTGGAGTTAGCGCTGAAACCGAATCAACACATATAAGGTCAACTGCACCTGACCGACACATACGATCTGCAACTGGTAAAATTGATAAAATGTTACTCTATGTGCAGACTTTACTGTATAAATGCTAATTGGATTCTCATAAGAGAGGAGGAAGATACATTACTTTCCAAAGCCATCTCGCCATTATCAGGTTGGCACACTATCAAATTTTCTACATCTACACCTAAGGCTCTAGAGTAGGCTGGATCAAAGGCGTGCTCTGCATCAACGAGCATTGCGTTGCCTCCAAATTTCTGCACAATCAGCAAATCTTATTCGAGTAATGATCATCAGAAAATATGACAGATTTCATTTTGAGTTATTGCAGGAGCAGATGAGAATCAATTTGTTAAAAGCAAAGTTCAAAATAATAACCTGAACTTCTGCAATGGCATGGAGCGCCAGTGTTGTCTTTCCACTACTTTCTGGTCCATATATCTGCCGTATCAATTGAAACCAATAAGAAATCTGAGAACTAATTAAGAAGAAGATTACACAGAATCTCTTAGTCTTTTCCTTCTACCATCTGAATTTCGTCTAATTCAGATTGCATTACATTTCCCATGAGGTGGCCAATATAAATTTCACCTTCAATCAGATAATGACTAAATCTTTCTCGATCAATCTCTTTGCCTCCCGTTCTTCGAGAATCAGAAAGAGACTTTTTCAAGTTTGAATTTGGTCATTTGGAATCTGGGCAATTGCATTATAAGGTCGCAATGGAACAGATTGAGCAAGTTCAAATTGACGTAACATAAAACCTATTGTAGACTCGTACCTCGACTATCCGACCTTTTGGCAGTCCTCCACCTAAGGCTAGATCAAGGGTCAAACATCCACTGGGAAAGGTCTCACTGCAATAGACCAAATGTTACATAAGTAAACATATGTGATTCATCCAAAGCTGCCAAACATGGAAGGAACATGCAACAATGGTTACGTTTGAACTATATACATTCGAGGAGAGGGAATAGACGATATAATTATGAAGAAAGATGTTATAATAAGTTATATCACATCGATTAGGACGTGAACTTTGGACTCAAATATATGGTACTGGGCAACCCTAAAGAGCTAGCTTTTAAGATTAGTTAGATACTATAAGTTATCCCACATCATTTAGGACATGAATTTAGACTTAAATATATTGTACTGGACAACCCTAAACTCTCTAGCTTTTGTTATTAGTTAGACCCAAAACCATATTTGACGAAAGAGGATGAGAAACAATTTAATCATGACAAAAGAAGAGATGCTCACACTAATGCTCCGCCAGCACTTCCCAATCTCGTTACGCTTCCTTTACCAAATGAGCTATTAATGTCATTCATAGCTGCCTCTAATGCCTTTTGCTGAAACAAACAATAAGTTAGGACCAGAAAGAACACCAGATGAACTGAAAAAAAACACTCTATCCAAGTAACCATTTACATAATGTGGAGCACAATGAAATGCAAGAAAGCAAAGCACTATGCTCAACAAAGGCGATAGAGCCTAGAGGAGTGTACAGTAACAGAGCAAGACAAAGCAAATGATAATCTTCAAAATTCTATGCTAGCGAAATTACATAACCCTATATTGTTCCTCGGCCGCTGACGAATAACAAGACATAATTCTGGTTTTGGAAACACAAGTCATGGTACTTATGAATCGCAGGGACTAAAATCGGCAAAGTTCAGAGAGACAATGTACTGGAAAGTGTACATGACTTGACCATTATGTTTAGAGTTTCAGTTCAAACTGAAACTGAAGCATCCCCCAAAATCCAACAAAGAAAAAAAAAAGAGGATCTGAAGAGAAGAAAATTACACGGTCGAGGAACCGGGTATCGGAGTCGGGAGGGAAATCTCCGTTGATTCTGCCGTCGAATTCGCATCGAATGTTATGTGACGGTCTCCTAACGGCGTTGACAGTGGCCGGAGAAGAGAGAGGGTGGTTGAGGGATAGGCGACGGTGCGACGGCGGAGACGGATATGGTGTGGAAGGAGAGAGATGAAGAGTGTTAAAGTAGGGATTTAGCTTCATAGACAACAAGCCTGATGAATCCATTTCTGTGTAGTAAGCAGCAGCAGCAGAAGAAAAGACGAAGATATTTAAATTTACAAACAAATATTAATATATATCAAATTTATTCTTTAACCTTTAACAACATAAAACAAAAAAAATTGTTAATTAATTAAAATATACTTTCAACCCATCCCATTTTAATTAGGTAAATAAGTCTAAAAATTTAAAAAAACATCAATTCTTTGTAAAGAAATCTATGTTAAGAATGAAAATTTATTTGTTGTTATTCAAAATAAGGTTCATTCACTACAAAAAAAAGTAAGATTTCCGAACCGAAACAGTCGGGATGTTTTAAAGACGGAATAATAAATTTGTCCGCTAATTTACAGACAGCATAGTAGTTCCTAAGTCGTTCGTAATTGCGGACGGATTCAGAACTACGTTCACGAGCGTCCGCAGTTTGCTGACGGATTCACCATTCGTCCGCAAATTGCGGACGATTTCGAGACAATATATCAATCCATCCACAAATTGCGGTCAGTATAGCAATCCGTCCGCAATTTGCATATGTATTCGGGACGGTTCGTCGTGAAATATTTATCTTAGTCCGTAATCCGTCCATAATCGGTCCAATAATTTTCTATTTAATCTCTCCTCTTCTATCTGTTTCTCACACACAATTCTCATATATTTCGCTGCATATCTTGTTATCGTTTATGATTATAATGGCATCGTCGTCGATATCAAATATTTTCGTTTCGAGACAGTGGATGTATAGAAGAATTGATTCGGAAACTCAAGGTGTATCGAAGGAGTTGTAGAAGGCCTTATACAATTTATGACGGTGGCGACAAATCAACAACTTTATAAAGAAAACGGTAAGTTGGTTTGTCCATGCATCAAATGCAAAAATGAAAAATTCGTTAATAAGAAAACCGTTTGGAATCTATTTAAGAGGGTTTACTCCAAATTATTTTATTTGGTTATCTCATGGAGAGAATTTTGCACCACGACCCAGTAATATTGTGGAAAATTTTAGTAGGGGTATTGTAAATCGTGAAGTGTCTGAGACTTTTCAAGATGTAGAAATAAACCATTATGTAGAAATGGTGCAAAATGCATTCGTTGAAAGAAACGAAAATGAAAATATTGAAGAAGATCCGAATGAAGAAGCAAAATGTTTTTTTTTGAAATGTTAGAAAGTTTTAGGTATCCACTTTATGATGGTTGTAGAAGTGGTCTTTCACAGTTGTCTTTATCTGCACGGTTGATGAATTTGAAGACTGAAAATAATCTTTCTGAGAATTGCATGGATTCTATATCGCAATTAGTAAGAGGTTATTTTCCTGAAGATAATAATGCAGTCGAGTCATATTATGAAACAAAGAAGATGATGAGATCATTGGGTTTATTGTCGTATCAAAAGATTGATGTTTGCCAAGACAACTGTATGATTTTTTAGAAAGAAATTTCGGATTTGATCAATTATCGATTTTTTGGAAAAGAAACTTCGGGTCGCGTCCCGTCTTTAAAATTTCCGGACGGCACTGTTCCCGTCCGGAAATTTTGAGGACGGGTCGCGTCCTTACTCGGGATCGGGTTTCACGTCGATTTCCAGACTACCCGGTCGTCTGCAATTGCGAACGGTTTGCGCACTAAATTTTCCGTATGTGTTTGCAGACAGATTGCGGACGGATATGTTTTGGCGACGATCATTTGCGAACTAATGTTGGTCGTCCCTAATCTATTCCCAAACCGGTTTAGGGACGGATTAGAGATGGATTATACAGTCTAGAATTTTAATTTTTTTTCCCGCTGATTTAAAATTATATATGGATCTATTATTAGTATAATAATAGATATAACTGTTAAATTGTAAATATGTTTGTTAACTACAAATTTGCATGACAATGGATTATTTGCAATGTAGGGTATTATTATTGAGCTCAATGTGTCTAAAAATTTTATTCTATATTTCAATTTTCTCTTAAAATTTAAAAATAATTAAGATCAATTAATATCGTAATTTATAATTTAAACAAATATATGTTTATACATAAAAAAAATATACCTCCAAATAAAATAGTAAATTGCCACAGTTCGCAAATATAGCTTGTCATGTTAATATTGGCCATGCTAAGTAGACATCATAGGGGACATTAATTTCAACTAAGAAGTGAAGACAAATGCGTGTACTTCATTTTTTAAAAATCTATGTGCCTTTGTAAGAAAACCCTATTAAGTGGAGTCACGTGTATATTTGGTGATCCGAATCAAAATTCGAAAAATTAAGACCGAAAAATATTTGATTAAATTTTAATTCAATTTTCATAAATTCAAAAAAATTAACTTCGAATCAAAATTCGAAAAATTTGAATCGAAATTTGAATTGACCACATCAATCTATCAATCTATCGGGTATTCGCAAAGAGAGGACAATTATTAAACATATTTAGTCAAGTACTCATGAATGAAGATATTAACATTTTGTTAGTTTAATTTTAATTTTAATTGTGAAAACAATATATCAATTAGTTAATTTATAGTTAGTTTAGTTTAGTAAATTAGTTAGGGTAAAATTTTAGTTTCCTTTTGTATGATATTCTATTAACGTCCTCTATATATTTTTAGTTATTTTCAACAAAGATTTATTTTTTTCATTATCTTTTAATCGGAATGTTTTATGTAACATTTTTTATTCAATCTTGATTTTCAATCACCTAATACGGTAACAAAGTTGCTAGTGCTTAGTTTAGATAGTTCTTCAGGTTTCCTTTTATGATTTTCATGATTGCCCTTTATTATTTTCATTATACACATAGATATAACTAAAAATAATGTATATTTTTTAAAATATTTTCAATGAAGATTGACTTTTGCATTCTTCTTCAACCTTTTCCTTCCGAATCTTCTGTTTTCTGCAACCGCTTCTCTTCACATTTGATTTCAATCACCTAATAATAATACCCATTTATAGATTATCTCTTACAAAATTTAATTATTTGATTGAAATTAGTTTTAGATTCTACCTTATTTTTAAAAGTGAATATTATAACAGTTTTTATAAGATAGAAATCCTTAATGATTTTTGTAATGAATTCACAAAAACTTTTTATTATTTTTGTTTATTTAATCTAATATATTTAACGGTTAGATATTTTATGTGTTAAACAAATCTAATATGATTTTCTCTTAATTTTATTACAGTTATAATTATTCTTGAATATATCTTCCATAATTATAAGTAATCTATAAATTTATGATAATCATGTATATATATGGCTCTTAAAATTTATTACATGATTTCTTATATATATATAACTTACAATCGATGTATGGTACTACACTAGTAATAATATTAGAAAATGGATTACCGAAAATGCCCATCCCGGCGCTTGAGGCGGTGAGATACACGCGCCACCTTGCATTGGGATATTTTTTTCTCCTGTTTCCGTACGCAGCAGCCTAGTTACTGTGGCAAACCGGCCCATCTAAAGCTCGCGACGCTCGAAAGCTCCAACCACATTGCTCAAGAATCTCTCTCTTCCTCCATCTCTGGATCTGGTCGTTGATTCTCTCATCGAAGCTTGCAAGGTCGCCGGAGATGGTGTCGGCTTGCGTAACCAACGCCGCAGTTTCTCCAGAGTTCCCAACCAACGCGCGTTTCAATCCTAGAGCTTGCTTTTAGCGCAGGCGAAGACGGTCGGAGTTCCGGTGTCGGTCTGGAGATGGTGGGGCCGAAGAACTCGGCGGAGGAAATGCAAGTTGCCACTGGAGATTTCGAGTTCCGACTTGAGGATTCGGTGGCGATGCTCCCCGCTAAAGAGTTGTTCTCCGACGGGAAGCTCGTAACCTTGCAGTTACCGTCCTCGTGCTCGAAGCAGCCGCCACAGCCATGGAATGTGATGAGGTCTCCGGATCATTGTTTGCTTTCCCCAAAGGCGCCTGGGTGCTCGAGCAGCTGGAGAAAGATTCTAGGGCTGAAGCGTTTCTCTCATAACCGCCAAACGACGTCGTCAATGTCTTCGTCTTCGTTGTTTCCTTCGGATAAGAG
Organism: Gynandropsis gynandra; assembly: GCA_036759665.1. Taxonomy (NCBI): domain Eukaryota; kingdom Viridiplantae; phylum Streptophyta; class Magnoliopsida; order Brassicales; family Cleomaceae; genus Gynandropsis; species Gynandropsis gynandra. The sequence continues at coordinate 38,893,679 of CM071869.1, forward strand.
ATCGTCGTGTCTGCCGCAGCTCCTTCACCGGAGGTCCAGATCGTCCTCCGACTCCTCCTCCGATGCTTCATCTCTCAGTCTCCCTCTGTTGAAGGATTCCGAGTGCGAGTCTCTCCCCATTTCCTCATTATCATCTTTCTCCTCCGGCCACGAGCACGAGGATATCCCGAGGTTGTCTGTAGATGCAGAGAGACTGAATCATCAGAACATGAACCTGATCCTTGACCTGAGCCCAAACCCGTTCGCTCCTGCTAGAAGCCTATACCCAAATCCACCGCGAACGAGGATGATGAAGCCTCAAGAAATCAACCACGCAGCCACCGGAAACAGAATAGTACGGGGTTCGACGGAGGAAACATCGAGAAAAGCAATGAGAAGAGGAGTGTCCGTGGACAGTCCGCGGCTAAACTCGTCGGGGAAGGTCGTGTTTCAGAACTTGGAAAGGAGTTCAAGCAGTCCAAGCAGCTTCAATGGTGGAACGTGCAGGTACAGACACAGATCTTCAATGGAGAGATCCTACAGAACAAACGTAAGAGTTACGCCGGTTCTTAATCTCTTGGTTTGTTCCCACCGTGGCGGTTCAAAGTCCGGCATCTTCGGTCACTTCTTTACTTCATATTCGTCGTCTTCTTCAGCTTCCTCTTCGCATAATCATCAATATCATCATCATCATCACCATCCTCACCATCACTGCTTTTCTAAATAGCCTGAAACAGTTTGCTGACGCTAATTTCATATCTAGGTTTCCAGATTTGTAAAGACATAATCAATCCTTTTTATAAAAAAGATTACAGAGAAGAGTTACATAAAATCTAGGGTTTTTATAGGGCTCCTTCTAGGTCTTGATATATTCATGCGTGGGAGGGAGTGGAGAGTAGTTAGTACTATTTCAATGAGTTTATCAGGTTTGTCTTAATTTTCACATTATTTATGTTTTTAAACAAATTTTAAATCATTTTTTGTCGTTTAGTGTTGTTATTTTTTGTTTTTGTGTTCTAAATTAAGGAACATAAGCATATATTATCCCAAAAAGTCAGATTTTTCCCGAATTATCGACTCGTTTAATTACCCTTTGATTTTTAAATTTCATTTTATTTCTGTATAAATTTTCGAAACATAACTACAATTTTATTAGGAATTTATACCTTATGAAAATTCTTCAAATAATATCTTCCAAACTTCAAAATTAGGGAAATAAACGATTTGACCTTTATTTGTATTGTTTAATATAGGCATAACTAAAATTAATATGCGGAAAACATACAAATGACGATTATATTTTAAAAATAAAGGAAAAATAGCTTATTCCCCCTTGATTTTCGTGTTTTAGTTCTATTTTCCTCGATTTTGACCCTCGTTTTATTCCTCCTCGATTTTCAGTTTCAGCCTATTTCTTCCTCGATTATCATTTTTTAGTCTTATTCTCCCCTCGATTTTGATCTCATCCTATTCTCCCTCAATTATCACAAATCTGCCTAAAATCCCCTCCGATTTTGACCCAATTTTGACCACATTTTTATTTCAATTTTGATCCAATTTTGATTTTAATTTTGACCCAATTTTGATTTTAATTTTAATTTTGATTTTAATTTTAATTTTGATTTTAATTTTAATTTTGATTTTAATTTTAATTTTGATTTTAATTTTAATTTTGATTTTAATTTTAATTTTGATTTTAATTTAATTAATCCAAATTAAGTATAAATTGAAAATCCGATTTAATCCGAATTAAGTTAAATTGAGTCCAAACTATGTCAAAATTGATTTTAATTTTGACCAAATTTTAATTTTAGTTTTGATTCAATAAAACTCAATTTTGACTTGATTTAATCCTAATTAATTCGAATTAAGTATAAATTAAAAATTCGATTTAATCCGAATTAAGTTAAATTGAGTCCAAAATTGAGTCAAAACTATGTCAAAATTGATTTTAATTTTGACCAAATTTTAATTTTAGTTTTGATTCAAATATAACTCAATTTTGACTTGATTTAATCCTAATTAATTCGAATTAAGTATAAATTTTCGATATTAAAATCAATATAAAAATATATGTATAAAAATATTTATTAATATTATTTACTGATAGATCAAAATAAATGATATAATTGAAAATTAAATAATTAGTCGATTATAATTATTGATTCAAATATATAATTATTGATTCGATTTTAGGATGTCTTGGGGATAATATTAAATAAAAAAACTTATGCTTTGATGGTTGACGGTAGGATTTATATGTTATGAATAACTTGATTTATTAAAATTAAAATTAAAATTAAAACTAAAACAAAAATTGAAATTAAAATTAAAATTAAAATCAAAATTAAAATTAAAATCAAAATTAAAATCAAAATCAAAATTAAAACCAAAATTAAAATTAAAATCAAAATTAAAATCAAAATTAAAATTAAAATCAAAATTGGGTCAAAATTAAAATCAAAATTGGGTCAAAATCGGAGGGGGTTTTAGGCAGATTTTTGATAATTGAGGGGGGGATAGGATGATGTCAAAATCGAGGGGGAATAGGACTAAAACATGATAATCGAGGGAGAAATAGGCTGAAACTGAAAATCGAGAGGGGAATAGGACGATTGTCAAAATCGAGGAGAATAAGACTAAAGAATGAAAATCAAGGGGGGAATAGGCTGTTTTTCCAAAAATAAACAATTTGGTACACCAGAGGTACGAACGAAGAAGAACAAGACAAGACAAAACACTAATCGACAAAGGGACAATAATTTGTACTTTCGGCTCTTTAAAAGGGGAGAATATCAAAAATGCCCCCTTAGGGCTAAAACACTTCAAAACTACCCTCCTAAATCTGATGAAAAAAAAAATTGGAGAAAAGACATATGTGCCCTTAATGAAAAACACATACAAAGGAGGGAAATGCGAATATGAGAAGAGGGAAAACGAAAATTGAGAGGAGGGAAACAAAGTAGAGAGCTATTTCCTTTCATTTTCAAGTGTTTCCTTTCATTTTCGAGTGTTTC